>APFE030017924.1:185614-289680 GCA_000404065.3 Pinus taeda
AATTAATTAAACCATTGTTCAATTATTATTCCTTGTCATATTTGACCCAATTATGAAAAATCAAAAGATAAATTATTACTTATCTTATTTTTCTCTAGGAATAATTAATTAATCACTAATTAATTATTATTCCTTGTCAAATTTGACTAAATCCCTTAGGAATAGTTAAATAAATCATTATTTATTTATTATTCCTTAACAAATTTCTTGAGATGATAAATAAATCGTTTATTTATTTATTAATTATTTCTAAATAAAAGTTTAAATACCTTTTCCCTCCTAACCAAATATAATAAAATATTCCAAGTGGTTATTCCAAGGACAGGGTTAATAATATTTTATTTTTTCTCATTATTAGAGGATAACTCAATATTTTGTTATAAATAGAAGGGTTTTCCATTCATTATTCACTTTTGATTATTCTCATTATTGCACTCACAGTTGTAACTCTGATTATTATCACCATCACACGCCATTTTTCCTTCATTTGAGTTCCCATTGAGCTCAAACATTTTATTTGCTAGGTTTACACATTATAGAGGAGAGAGACTCTACAAAATTTGAAGATGTTTGAGGATAGCCAAGAACCCATCCCATAGAGGGGGGCTGGTAACATTTATTTGTTCCCTTCACACATGTTATTTAATGAAATTTATTCATGGTATATCTGGTTTCCATTGGATTATTGGAGTTCCCTGCATTTATTACTATTTCATTTGTTGTTTAGCTATGATTTTGACATAGATAAGGACTTTAGCAAGTTTTGTTTCTATCATTTGCAGTAGATATACAATGTTTAATAGCTATTTATATTGTTGAGATAGTTTGTCATCCACATTTTTAAGTGATTTATTTTTGTACACCTTTGAGAAGAAAAAATTATAACAGGATGAAGATAACTAGAAAGCAGAAACAAAGGAAAGAGAGGGAGAGAAATAAAGAGGAGAGGAAGAGAACCCTAAGGATCCATCCAAAATGGAATGGACAAAAAGACAGGGGAAACAAATAAGCCTCTCACCAGGAAATACAGAGCAAGAGGTGGTTTCCACATTGGACACACTTAGAACACCAGTCAAGCCCAAAATAAGGCATCCAAGACATGGCCGTTGATACTTTAAAATAAGGAAGAGCATTGGGATAAGGAAAGGGAAGCTTCATCCTCCTTCAAAAGTCCCTATCACCATTACCGAATAAGCAAGAAAAAGGGAAGAAGTGGGACCTAGTGAAGGGAAGATTAAATAAGTTACCTCACCCAAAGCCAAGAGTAGACAACCTATGTCACCCATCAGGAGGCCCACCACTAGACCCATGACATGTAAGAGGCTAAAAGAACAAGTTTCCATGTTGTAAGAAAAAATAGAGGAACTACAGGAGAAATTAGAAGTGTTACAGGAGAAATAGGAACTACCACAAAAGTAACAAGAGATGATATAGGAAGAGGTAGCCACATCAAAAGGAAAACAAGGTCTCCAATAACTCCAAGAGCCTAATCCACAACCTAACCTTGAATGTTATTAAAAATTTATTGAGGGAGGTAGGGTTATACCTGAGAAATTTGTTGTACCACTCTTCTTTGAGTTGGAAAAGTAAAGAGGCAGAACTCATAGATTGAACCAAATTGCAAGATCCAAAAAGGTGGAAGATGTGGGCCTCATGGAGGACCAATTAAATGAAATGGGCATGGAATTAAACAACTTAAGGCTAAGGAATTTAGTCATGAAGGAGAAGCTACAGAGAGAGAACAAAAGGCTAAGAGAGGAACTACAATAAAAAGAGGTACAACTTGACACTATGGAAAGATTATTCATGGAATCCATACAATGTAGGAAACCATCCAAATCCAATGCCATCTTCCTTAAGGAGTAGTGGCTTCAATTCCAGATAAAAAAATTAGCACAATATGCCTATTTAAATTTCCAAGGCTATAAAAAGTTCATTGAATTTTGCAAAAGGGAAAGTACTAAGGATAGAGCCAAACTGGTTGAGTTCTACATGCACAATATGATCCTCATAGACATGAACTTATGGGATCCCAACTCAAGATTGGGGAATATGCAACTAATGGAATTATCCTCTTTGTTAACCCATGAGGAAACAAGAGTTGAAGAAGTAAAGAGGGTGATGACAAAAGAAGAGAGGGAGCCCTTATACATCAAAGCAGAATTAGTGAGCCCCAAGGCTATCATTAGTAACCACAACCTTATCTCCACTGACCCTAAATTGGCACCTCAGTATATGGGAGTCCAAGAACAAACTATCCTCCATTTTGAGGATAGCTTTAGGATGTTGGGGAAAGAAAGTTTGTAGGATTTCAAAAGAAGATGGCATGCCTTGCTTGATAGTTTGTAAATCAGAGAGTATCACTCTCCAGAAAAACTAAGGAATACCCTAGAGAGAACCCCAATATTAAAAAGAATCATGCAAAGGTTGACGACCAAATGGTTAGGACTCAAACTCAGTCCTCCCTTATTGTTGGGCCTATAGGAGAGAAGAAACCAGGCATAAGAACAAAATTAATGGGTAGACATAGAACCAAATGTAGGCTTCTATCCAAAGAAAGGCACATCATATAATATGCCTTGGGATGTGAGATAGGACACTAAACCCATGAATGAACTTCACATCAGTGAATAAGTTTCTCAAAGGGCTAAAAACACCTTTAGTAGGTGGTGATGATGGGTCCCATCAATAGTTATATTTTGAGGTCCATTGTGATATCCTCCACCCCTTAAAACTCTCATTTTTTCATATTAATTCGCATTTTTAGACATAATACGCTTAATAAGAATACTAAAGGGTGTTTTTCATATTGCATGGCCAATTTTGATTAATATGCAGGAAAAAAAACATTTTTTGAGATATTTATATGTAGGGGTTTGGTGGAGACATATATAAACAATATCAGGGGTTTGTCCACTTCATTAACTCCCCAAATTGGCTTGAGATTAAATATTCCTCACCAACAGCTCGAATTTACTAGAAGCCAACTCTAATGCATGTGAATATAAAAGGGAACCACATCCACTAGTTTTGATATTTTGGAGGGAAGCATCATTCCTTTCAAGGGAGTGGCCCCTCAACTACTTTTTATATAAATAAACTAGCTGAAAGGCTCATTAGGATTCAAATGTTTGTTGAAGATAGGAGTAGCTACTAAGAGCATCATGCTTGATACTATTATTTTCATCTTTCATATGATGTAGGTGACTCTTATTTTCTATCAATGAGAAGTTCATAGTTTTCTTGCTTCTGTGTTAGTTTTGGAGAGCTAAAACCCTTTGGTTTGGCCCAAAACTAGAGGATTTAGTCCCTCTCTTGTGTTCTCTCCTTGTTCTTTTTCAAGTCATTGTAATTATTTTCTTGGTTAAGTAGGAATTACATAACAAAACTTGTAGTTGCAAGTATTCCTATTTCCTCTCTTGTGGGAAGAGTGGTTGGAATATCTACAAAAACAACCCAAAAACATGTGTTTATGATTTCTTGGAAATTGTTAAGTGTTGGATTGTAATCCTTCTGCATCCCTGGTTTTTTAAACTTTGAAGTTAGTATCATTTATTTGGCAATTAAAGTTGTGTTGTAGGGTAGAGTAGATCTTAATAAAATTCAACTCATATTTTACTTAATTTATTTGATTGTAATGTTGATTATTTGATGCATGTGCTTGATTAATCTGCATGGATTGTTGTTAATTTACAGGGGTTCACACTCTCCCACATACACCTAGACCATTACATCTCTCTCCTGGACACTTCACATTGCTTCCAAATTTTTCCATTGAGATCACTCGTCTAGGGAAAATAAAGGGCGTTGTGGGCATAAACTTTAGTGCAAGATAGGCCTATGAGGGGTACTAAGCTTGGACAAGGGGCTCCCACACCCCTCATTCACATTCATTCACCTTAATCCACTTTATTCACTTCAATATACCATTATTTTCCTAAAAAATCTCTTGGATCCCCTCCAGTAGGAAAACAATGCCTCCTGTAGCACTTCCTGTAACAATCCTATATCATTGCTAACTTCAACCACATTTGCTCTAGAATTTGACCCTTGCATTTTAAAATGAATCCCAATATTTTATTTCTTGATTAAGGAATACCCGAAGACCACTCTAACCCCATCCTTTCCTCACTACAAACATAAGACAACAAGTAGAATTAGACTTAACATTTTATTGTAGTTGTGTTAAAGATTGAATTACTCAGTTTTAAGAAAGTAGAAAATAGATAAATGATTCATGCAAGCTATCTATTGATTTTATTAAGTGTGAAAATAGAGTAGCATGATTTACTTTTCCAACTAGACTAACATCTTCCTTTCATGCAATTTCAATTAGCATTTATCTTTAATGAATGACATTTTCATTTTTGTAGTTATAATCATGTTCATCTCCATGTAATAATGATATGATTTCTTAGGAAATTCTCTTTTTAGTTAGTTGAAGGAGTGTTCATTGAATACCTTGAACCGATCTAATGATCGAGGGTGACATAAGTATAACATAACCTATTGTGCATATTGTGCATATAGCACTGTCACCTCTATGTTTGTATGAACCTAGGTTGATAATTTAGATTGAGAAGCCTTGGGAGTTGCAACATCCTTGGTGAAATACTAGGGCTCATTGTTTTATCTAACACTCCACTATTGGGGCTATTGGTGTTTACTATCTTGATTTATCTTTAAAATTTTACTTGATTCAGAAGATCAATGATCCAGCATACTTTCATGTGTATATCGTAAATATTGTAAGAATATTATTTGAATGTTTGTGATGTATGTTATTTTCATTTCTACTAAGGAAATTGAAATATTTCAGTGTCTTTGGTACTTACATGGCTGAAGGTGTGTTGTATATGTTTTAACAATCATTACTTCTAACTGAACTATTTCACTAGTTGTCCAATGGTTCATTTACGTGTGTACACTGATGTGTCTTTTCTAGATTAGTACTATTGCCTGTCTTTAAAAGGCTCACTTTATTTTCCCTTTTGGTAGAAGAACCCTGATACATTCCACAGTTGAAAATTCCATAAATCATACTCACTTGCAAATTTGAAATTACCTATGTATTACTCACTCGTACTGAACATTGAGGCCAATGCATATCTTTAAGAATATTAAAACCGAGCTTTATTTATTGAAGGGCTCCCACACCAAATGATGTGAATTATAATTGGGAGTTTTCATTGGGGATACCCCCTTACATGTTGGCAGCATCCAACACCATCAACAATAGGCTTGGAAAGTGATAGGAGGAGGATAAGGTATGGAGGTTGAGATCCAACATGTTAGGCAGGTAAGCTAGAGTCAACCCATTTAGAGGAGATGTCATCCACGAGGCTTCTGGAATGGAAACTTCTTCTATGTTTTTTTTTTACCTTTTTTAAAAAAGTGTCGCGCCTTATGAATAGGAAACGTGCAACAGTATCACAGGTAAGATGGTATACATAATGCGAAAACCTAGCAGTGTTGCACATAATTATGGTCCCACCTTCGACACCCTTTAAAATTAGGGTTTTTTTAAAGGTAGCTTTATAATATTCTTATCTTCTTGAGTAAGGTTTTTCTTCCATCTTATTCAGTGAATGATGAAAATTATGCTTCATATGGAAAATGATAGGGGTATTCTATCATTTTCCATTAGTGCAACAAAATAATGTGGAACATAATGCCACCTAATGTATGAATTCGTAAAAGGAGTGATGACTTCAAGTACTTTATCATGCAAAGCCATTGAAAAAAGTGATCAACTGGTTAGAAAGCTATCAACAATAATCATGGAATTACATTACAATTATATCATATGATTATCTCTAAGGCATAGATTCCCATACTAAGAATACAAGTGACGCAAAGTACAAGTATGAACATACAAAGATACATTTCAAATGAGGAGGGTCATGGCCACCAACATACATCATGGATCCATGCCTATATGACTCAATATGAACATAGCCACCAAACATACATTCTGGAATTATGCGACAATCATAAATACTCAAATAACTTCATCGCAACATGGAAATAATAGAGAGGGTCAAGGGACTTCATCTCTATCAAGCAAAAGTACAAATATGACCATGTGAATTAATGTGTTGAGGTCAAACATGGTAGAAACCACCTGATTACTCGTCAATGATGAAAGTCACTAACAAACATGAAAGGAACCATTAATAATGAAAATGGCCCTTAAGGTACTCAAGTACATTATATGGAGTGTGAATAAATTATATGATGTCGAACATTCATATAATATATCAATGAAATCTCACTAATGTAATCATATAATTGAAAGTGAGGAAACCTACCATTGAGGTATGCAAAATTCAAATAATGGTTTCTAAATCAACTTCCTAGATAATGTGTTGAAGGCAATATGAAGCAACTTGTCACCGGAGGGCCTTGAAGCATCCCCCATCAATGACACGAAACAATCACGATTTCTTTGAAGTGGAATAGAGCATAGAGTGATTTAGGATTGACTCAAGGATGGATGACACAATAAAAGGATTTAAGGACTACAAAAACTAGTTAATTCATATATGGTCGATGCAATAGAAGGCTTCAAAGCTGATATCATGTTGAACTTGTCTTCAACGTATTGACGAGATGATAATTGTCTTGGAAAACCTGACTCAAAAGGCGAATCACAAATCAAAGTATAAGACATTTTTAAAGGGGTATGATAAATGAGAGGTAAGTGCATTTTCTCAACCTTGACACAAAGAGTGAAAGGGTGTCATGTTCAAGTGTGACATGATCTCATACCAAATATACACATTCCCTTCCTACATTCCCCCCCCCCCCCCCTATTTCGTGCTACTACCTCTTTATTTTTATGTGAGATTGAGGAGGATAACACATGTTTGAAGTATAAGCTCATCCTTTCGACTAGTTCTTTGGAATATTTTCAACAAACATAAGAAGGAGTGGTTCAATCCCAATTTACAAATGGGTCCTTCATTGCTTAAGATTTATGAGTCCAATGAAGAAATAATTCAATGTCTTTTCATGTTTAGAAAGTTTGAAAAGAAATAAAAGGAAACTCCATGATGTCCTTTTCAGTTAGGTCTAACAATCCTAAAAAAACTATAAAAGATAATATGTTCAATTATTTCAACATAAAATTTTAATCACCCAAGAGAAAGTAAAGCTTGGTGATTTTTCATATTTAAGGAGTTTGAAAAATCAAAAAGAAAACTCCAGTAAGGATATTTTTCGTAAATTTATTGATTCTAAAAAAGGAAACAAATATGCTTATTCCTTCTTATGGTTTTATGATCTTGAGAATGGAAAACATATACCTCACAGACTTTCAATTTAATTAATGAACATTAAAATGTGGAAAGAACTCGACACTATCATATAGGTTTTACGAGCATAAAAATATGGTAGCAAAAGAAGGTCAGGATTTTTATGAGTTTGAGTCACGAGAAGTAAAACAGACTCGATATTTTCATTGTTTAATGACATGAAAAGTATACCAAAAGGAATCTTGTTAACCTATTCTCATGTACTGATGAGAACAGGAAGGAAAAAAGACTAAGCTTTTTGATAGATTTCATTTTTATGCAATCTTGAAACAAATAAAAAGGTATGCTTGAGATAGGTTTCATTTTTACACAAGATTGAAATAGAGAAAAGAACAATTCTTGATGGTGGTTTCATTTTTGCACGAGCTTGAAACAAAAAATAACTATGCTTGGGATATGTTTCATATTTACGGAAGCTTGAAAACAAAAAACAACTATGCTTGGGATAAGTTTCATTGCCCCTAGCATGACTTGTAGAGGTACATCCCTCCATATAATTTATGGGGGAGATTTCTTGCATCTTTTAATGAGCTTGAAATTGGAAAGCAACTATTTGCATGGTGAGTTGTTTCACTTTTTTTATGCAACTAGCTCACAAATAGATAGTTCAATGACTTAAAAATTATCCTCTTCGAGGGGGAAACCTCCTTTACATTACATAAATGAGAAATTCTTTGATGATTCAAATGAAAAAACCTCCTTTCTCTATATATGTGTCTAAGGGGTCACAATATAACCAAAGTCGACATAACAATAATAATGTAAGGGCACAAAATTAGCAATAGTGGGCTTCTATGGGGCACAATAATAACAATATGGGGAACTACATGGGAAAAACAATAACAATAAGTGGGGTACACTGATAATAACAATGAGTGAATACACTAGAATTATAGGGACCTAACATGCCCCTCTCCTTCAAAAAAGTGTTGTCCTCAATGCTTGAGTTGTTTTGGATGCTTCTGTATAAAATTTTCATCCTCCCATGTGGATTATTCAGTGGGTAAGTCCTTACACTTGATGAGATACTTAGAAATTGATCGATTTTGTATTTGTATAATTCTTGTCTCTGTGACTTCTTCAAGTTCCAATATTACTTTTCCTTCCTCGCCAAGTTATGGAAATATTGTTTGAGCTGGGAGATTGTCACCTATAACCTTCTTTAAGCATGAAACATGGAAAACTAGGTGCACTCGAGAAGATGCAGGAAGCTCCAATTTGTATTCCATAACACCCATTTTTTGCAACACCTTGTAAGCACCATAATTATTTGGTGGTAATTTTTTATCCTTCTTAGCTAGCTTGAGGGGCATTTGTTTGTATGGTTTTAGCCATAAAACTATCCAGTCACCTACATCAAAACTTATTTTGTTGCGATGTTGATATGCTAGTTGTTTCATACTACTTTGCACCAAATTGAGTTACCCTTTAAGAGTTGGAGAACATTTTGTTGATGCTAGATGTGATCTTCCACTGCTTGAACCTTAGAATGATTGTCCAAGACTTTTTGGAGATTTGGAGAAAAAGATGATTTCGATGTTTGAACCTCTAGTGAACATAATTATGCAATTACACCCCATTGTTATTTCTTTAGAAGCTTTTCCATGCCATTAGATTTGATTATATTTACTAGTTTCCCTGCGATACCCCTTAATTCAACTTCCTTTCCTTCACAAAAAAAAAGTTAAGAAACGTTCTTGAAAATTAAAAGCTATCATACCTAAATATTGTAACCATTGGACTCCTAGTACAAAATCAACACCACCCATTAGAATGGAAAGCCTTGGACTACTCAATACATATTCCCCATTGATAGCTTGATATTATGGCACTTTCCACAAAAATTTATGGTTCCTCCATTTGCAGTCATCACTTAACACTCTGGTGCTAGATATAGGAAGAAATTCAATTGCTTGGCTATCCTACATTGAATAAAATTATGGGTACTACCCGAATCAATCAACACTAGCACCTTTTTCTTCTTGATATGTCCTTCTATATTGAGAGTTTGAGGAGTGGTAATTCCTATCAATGCATTACAAGATATGTTCGGATTCATTTCTTCTTTCTCTGGGGTTGGTTCCTGGTGTATATCCTCTTCTTTTGACATTTCTTGTTCATTTTCTTCCTCCTCTTCCCAATATATGTAAATTAATTTATTCTCAACACACTTATAACCTTTATTGTATTTCTATCACAATTGTAACAAAGGCCTTTTTCTCTTTTTTCTTCCAATCGTTGTGGTGTCAACCTTGCAGGTTGTGGAAGGCTAGGAGCAACAACATTTCTATCTGTATAGTTGTGAGTGGTATGCTTCCTTGTTCCCATAATTTTTCTTTCATTTTTTCTTGGCAACATGAATGCCTTCTCCAATGAATCAAGTTCCCAAAGGCGGACCTCATTTTAGATGTTATCCTTTAAAGTCCCTATGAAGACATCAATCCTATGCTCCTCTGGAAAATCATTTACCCTTATATTGAATTCTTGGAAGCCCTCAATTTGCTCTTCCATTGAACCGTTTTGTTCGATATTTATCAATTCACTAAAGAAGGTGTTTCTCTTTGTATACTCATAATGTTCTATCATTTACTCCATAAAAATTGACGAAGTAACAATTCATTTACAGGAAAAATGCCATCGATACCACACAAAGGGATTGGGTTTTAAATATAAAGTTGCAATGCATAAATTTTGTGTTTTTTGCACATTATGGAGATCAAAATATTTCTCCAAGTGTAATATCCATGTTACCTGATCCTTGCCATCAAACTTCATCATATCGATCTTTGGAATATGGTGGTTATTCAATCCAATGTTAGAGTCTATAAAGTTAGAATTAAAATTTATTTTTTTCTCATCATGAGTTTCATCTAATACCTTTTTTTCCATTAGGAAGCATTTCTTGTAGAAACCTTGTCAAACCTTCCTTGAAACCTTCCATTTATGCTTTTAAGACATTCCTCAAATCTTCCATGGTTCCTTTCATTTTTGCTTCTATACCATCCATCTTAGCTTCCAAACCTTCCATCTCTAGTTTTAAGCCATTCTTCAAACCATCCATCTTACCTTCCATTTCATTTTTCGTTACTCTTTGCGAGAGCAAAATTTGTTGCACTTGGTCTTACAATTTTGATATATCATGTTGCATTTCTTCTTCTTCATGCGTCATAGTAGAGATTTCAAGTTTCTTAATAGGTGCTTCCATTTTATTTCTTCAAGGCATCAATTAATGATATTTATGCTTCAATATGCCCTTTCAATCAGTTCAAACTAATTTTTCAAACAAAACTTATGAAAATTTTAAAAACATACACATTGTTTTCTTGCTTTGTCGGAGATCGATATTGAATCTCTTGTATCTATGTAATTTGGGATATCCAAGGTCTGAAATTTCATCCTTTGGTAGCCCTTAGAGTCTTATTTCCAACTCCACAAGTATGATCGATATTGGATTCTTCAAGAAAGCATTCTACCAAATCTCCCATGATGGCCAGATTATGGACTCGTTCAATAGAACTATGTTGTAGAGGATCCCACATGTCATTGTTTCTACCTTTTGCCCTTCAATTTCTACACGAAAAACTATAGGCTGCCCTGACACAAAAATTATGATGATTTTCCTAGGTCACTTCTTTGTGACAAAATCCTGCAACCCACACAAACCCTAAATTCCTCAGAGCATATCTTTGAAAATATAGTGAACAAAGATCTAAAATTTTTACATGAAGTTCTCTAAGATTGCAGTTCCACATGGTAAACATTTCAGCTTTTGAAGCCTCTTAGAAGAAACATTATAGCAAGAATTCCAAGATGACATGTTTGAAGAAGAAAAACCTTAGACTCCAAAGCTCTAATACCAAATGTTAATCAACCACCTCACAAATACATAGATGAACGACTTAAACATTATCCTCTTCGAGGTGAAAACCTCCTTTAAATTACATAAATGAACAATTCTTAGATGATTCAAAGGACAAAACCTCATTTCTATATATAGTAGTCTAAGAGATCACAATATAATCAATGCTAACATAACAATAATAATATAAGGGCACAATAATAACAATAGTGGGCTTCTATGGGGCACATTAATAACAATATGGGGACTACATGGGTACAACAATAACAATAAGGGGGCTACACTAACAATAACAATGAGCCAATAAACTAGTATTATAGGGACCTAATGACATTTTTTAATAAGATTGGCGTTGAAAAGGAACCAAGTTCATGACGGTTTGTTTTAATTTTTAATGAGAATGACACAAAAAATAACTACCCTTGTAATGATCTCTTCTATTTTTTATCAAACTTGACATAGAAAGGGAACAATTCCTGTGTAACTTGTTTCATTTTTTAACGAGCTTGACACATTAAAGGAACTATGCTCATAATGATTACATGCACAATGATTTAGAAAGGCATACTAGAAGGGAGATGAGACTCTATCAATCTATTCCAATTGAAGGAAATGATCTCAGTACTCGGAGGGGGTTTTGTGGGAATGGGAGAAATGCCCCCTTGTGTCATGTAATCTGAAGTAACTAGGAAATCATGAGTGGTATCAAATTTACTCTCTAACGTGAGAATGGGATCGACTAGTGAGTGAATTCGATCAACCACTTCAACTTCACTATTCAAGGGAAGAGAGGGATTGACCAGTGATGGAGTCACACCATCCACTTCCTCAGCCAACAGTATGTTAGGAAAGAACTTATGGTAACCAATTGGAAGTTTTTATTGAGAAAAAATATGGTTTTGCAACAATTTTGAGGATTCATGCATGTGAGGGAAAAGGTGATCTTGATCACTCCCTTCCCATAACCTACAACGAAACCTAACATTACCCTTTGTCCTTGGAACCCTATACTCACTAGTTCATGGTCCAACAACAATTTGATGAGAATCCTTAGATCACACTTCTAAGATTGTGGGAATACTATGGAAATCATTAAGAAGGCGGTCACCATTATAAAGCTTTCAAGGGAATTTATGCTTGCAGTGTATGTTGGAAGGTTTCTCAACGTTATCAACACTCATAAAAAATGTTATCTAGCTTCCCCCTTTCTTATTTTGCATCTTCTTACTCTTCCTTTTCTTCTTCTTCTTAGCTCCCTAGTTACTTGCATTAAGACTTTCACCAGCTGAGGAATAAGAAAGAGAATAATACACAATGTATGAAGAAGGAAAAGGGTCAACATTATGTTGGTTTTTTTGAGGTGGACAATTCGGTTGTGAATAAACTTGGGTGTTTAGGTCCAACAGACTTGAAAACAACCATACTAGTAAACCTACCATGAATCTGGGAAGGGAAAAAGTAGCAATATAAGGATGACCAATATTTTCAATACATTGAAAAGGAATGGGATCCCCTTTAAAATGGGTTCCTTGATTGGCATATTCTGGAACTATTTCCATCAAACGCAACCTAGGGTCTACTAAATGGGAAAATAAACAACACACACTAGAAAAGCTAAGGAAGAAAACATATAAACCTTCCACCAATGACCAAACTAGTTGGTGATGAAATCCAATATTGTGAAATCAAAATGAAAACAGGCTAAAGCGATAGTGGGTGGAATAGTAACAGTGGTGACCTACTTAATGATCTAACCCTAGTGAAAATACCCTCACATATAGAGGAGCACCCTCCCATAATTCCCAAGTGAGTTTGACCAATTTCTATCCTAGGTACAATGAGGACATCCCCCTCACCATCACCTTATGTATGAGCCCTAAGATAAAATATACTAAGGTCACCACCTACAACAGTTGATCCTAAGGGGACAAATCATAGTCGGACATACATGTAAGGGGAGGGAAAGAAACCCAAAATCCCCTTAGGAGGTTCCTCAAATTGAGGGTAGTCCTCCCAAGTGAGCCCCACATGTTTTACAATACTATTTGCAATACATGGAAATTAGTGTGACTAAGACCAACAAAGCACGCTATATTACTTGGTGGGGCCCAAGGTGATGTTGTGCTTAACTCCTATGTGAGAGGAGCTTCCCAGAAAACATGTTCAATAAATGGATTTTCTCTATGTAACTCAAGGTTCTAGGTTTTTGGGTAGCCTTGGAGAGTTTAAACTTGCCACCTATTCTAAGGCCCTACACATAGTCTAATGTAGATGTGCTACCAAATAAATGTAAAAATGTTGAATAAATTTTACTAAGAATTAATTTTATGGTTGTTATTTACACGATAGGAATATGGAGTTCAAACCAATGATATTTTGACATGACTCAAAATATCATTTACAATGAAATGAAATGGAAGATTTTGTTTTGATGAATTCTAGCTAGGGTAAGGAGTAAGAGGTTTTAAGAAAAGAAACAAGTTTAACCTATGAATTAGTTTGCATCATTTTTTCTTCTTTGTTTGCTTTCCAAATGCACTAAAAAACTTCAAATATAATTTCTTCTTCCAAGAGGCACTAAAATAAAATAAAATCCAAAAAGGCACACAAAAGAAACCTGACCTAGAAAATTTAGACTGTAGAATGATAATAAGAAAACTCAAAAACCATATAGAAAACATATCAAAGATGAATTCGGGAAAAACATAAGGAAATTTTTTACTTTTTAGATATTGTCATAAGCTACAAGTACATTAGAGTGTGATAGCTATGTTGTGTCACAAATCTAAAATTTTCCAAGTGCAACATTGTTGCACTGCTTCTGAAAGGAAAGTGTGAGAGAATGGAAGAAATAAGAAAAAAAAAATATATTTTCAATATCTAAAATGGATTAGGTCTAAGAGTTAGATTTGGTTAGTCAATGACGCGGAAAGGATACAGACTCAAGAAAAAAGGACCTAATCAATCAGAATAAATTTGAAGAATAGATTTGATGATCGCTCACCATTATGGTCACCAATTTTGTTAATAGAAAATCCCTCTTGCAAACAAGAGTTATCCCTAGTTCTAACACCCAGATCTAGAATTAAAAAAATTGGAATAGAAAACTTTCCCTAAGTTTATAATGATCAAATCATATATGAGAAATAATAAGATGAGGATTTCATACCTTCTTAATCAACACTTTTCCTCGCTCGTTTCCAGTAATCTTTAGCTCCCATCTTTGTATTTAGTCTTCACAAAGAAGAGACCTGTAAATAGCACAAACAAACAAGATATAAAAGAACATATATACAAATATTATTTAAAAAAATCCTATACATATGATCAAGGAGATATGTAATAAAAACCATCAAATGTAGATAATATTTATGGGAACGAAAAGTATAATTGTATTAATCATGAAAGAAGTGGTTACAACCCGAGTATTGATGTTGTAGGTCTCCTTCCAACTTGTTCTTCATCCCAATGCCTTTCCTTCAAAATTCTTCTAATTGAAAGATTGGTATTTCAGCAGAGTTTTACCACGCCAAGAGTTTTCTTGATATTTTCTAATTAGCTATCTCAATTGGAGATGGTTGTATTTGTAGGTTTGGGAAGGGATAGGAGGAGGATAAGTGACAGAGGTGGAGTTTCAACAAGTTAGGTATGTGATCCATATCCAAACCGTTCAGAGGAGATGCCATCCATGAGGATTCTAGAAAGGAAGCTTCTCATATTCTTTTTATTTAGCCTTTTTTAAAACAGTGTCACACCTTATAAATTGGTAAAGTGTGACAATGTCACAAGTTAGCATGTATATACAATGTGAAAAACTAACAGTCACAAATAATTATGGTCCCACCTGTGACACCATTTAAAATTAGGGATTTTGAAAGGCATTTTTATAATATTATTATCTTCCTGAGTAAGTTTTTTCTACCATATTCTTAAAGGATTGATGTAAATTATGCATAAGATGGTGAAGGATAGTGGTACATCATCATTTTTCATTAGAGAGAAAAAATAATGTGTAACAATAGGCCACCTTCATGTTGGTGCTACTATGGATGAATATGAATCTCTAACATTTATCTCAATTTTCCATTGGTTTACCAACTTGACCCCTCAAACGACCATCCAAATCACTATCTCTCTTTTCACCTTTAGTATATACAACCCAATAGGGGATCACCTTCTTTAGAATGCAGTCCCTCAAGTTATCACACCTCTTTCTAAGCTTGAACACATAATAGCTAGGAAACTATCAATGTTCATATCTGTAAGAATTTCTAATTTTAGATTCCATAGTATAATTTCACCACAACTCAACCTTTGTTACAAACATGGCTTCCTTCCTCTTATAACATGTATAAGCTATAATGGCATTCCATTCTTATATATAATTATGAAGAGAGTAGTTGAGAAAATGAGGTGAAGCTTACCCTCCACTTCCCAAAACCAAGGATCATCTATGCATGAGTTGGACTTGAAATTCAACACTCGAAGAACTCCATCTAAATACCTTCTTCACACATATTTCAAGCTTTATTTTTCCCTTTTACATAAATGAAGGTGAAGGTAAATAACTTTGGGTAATAATAAAATGTCATTATTTCATTTCTTTGACCCCCATTTATTTCCCTCCCATTCTCTCTCATTCTCTCTCATGAGTCATAGCCCCCATCCTTTTACTGCCATATCGTCCGAAAACAAATGATGTACTAAATTTATACATCATGTACATCATTTGGCCCTTGGCCATACTATTGGGCTCATAAACTAATTCACACATATACAAATTACTTCACATTTCAGGTATCCAAATTGGGTGATATGCGTGAGAATCTAAGTATGGAAATGATTATGTTGACATTCATGTCAAACTTAATAATATGATTTTGAGGGGTATGTATATAACGTGGATGATAGGAACTTATTTTCTTTATTTTCCATGATGCTACAAAATGGTATGTGCTATCATATCGAATAATGTTGTATACCCCTCCTTTGTACGTGCTATCATATTGTATAATGTTGTATACCTCATCAAAGATAAAAATATCAAGAAGTAAATGTCATCCACCTCAACTTTCATTATATCCTTCTCTAACACAAATGCATATTCAGAGTATCTCTAATACCTTATTTGACTATGTAATATTTTGGGTTGTGACTACATGTTTTTGCACCTAAAAATTTTCAACAGCTTATAATACAATAGTACATCTGGGATTGTTGGGATATTTGATGGAATCGTTGTCTACATGTTCATGCTCCCTTTATCCCCAAATCACCATATTGAATACACCAACATAATAAAAAAAATAAAATTATGGGAGTTATTTACAATACTTATTTTTTGGTTTTCCATTTTTTCAATTGGTCCCACATATTTTTATTGTGAAAAATGTGGCACCCTAAATTAAATAGAAAAATGTGGGACCCTAAATTATTCTTCAAGATGATTTAAGGTGGGATATTTGTGTACACCATAACTAGAGAAAATTGGCTAGTCAACAAATACATGACTTTGTAGGAGTCCCAATCAAGAAAATGTCCAAAAAGATTTAAATTATAGCATATAATTGAAACAAGGGGGTAATGTTAAGTACCTAGCTTACAAAACACTTGAATTAATGGTCTTCTCTTCAAGAATCTGCAATTGAAAATTGAGGTAAAAATGGTTTTTCACACAATGTGGTAAAATTCAAAAAAAAATGGTAAAATATCTTACAATTATTATAAACATCTTTCGTAATATTTTGCAGTATAAATCATGATTTCACTTGATTTTTCTTACATATGTTGGCATTTTGATTCATTTATCATGAGATCCTTTTTTTTCTATCTTCTAGGTCTATGTAAGACATAAACTGAATTTTGTTTAGCATAATTTTATGTCAATTATTTGATATCTTGGAGTGCATAGTTAATAATTGGCATATAGGATTGGGTATTTTTTTTCCTTGCATCTCTACATGGTTAGCTTCTATAATTTCTTTCCCCTTGGATCACCCTACTATGTGGCAACTATTAAACCATTCATATTGATTTTTTTCATAACTTATGGAATAGAGCCAAGTTATGATGTGATTCCATAGCTATAGCCTTACCTTTAGTGCCTATTCTAGTTTGTCTAATAAGTGTCCAAGCCATATTAGTCTTACAATGACATTGATTCTAAAACTGCATGATCCTCTCTCATTCTTTTTCCAATCATTCCCTAATGTGATCCCATTTGATCCAATTTTATTTTGTTTCTAATAGTTTCTTGCCAAATTATTCCTAATACTGCAATGCACCTATAAACTACCATGAGATTCACTTTTTTTCACTTTCTTTTTGCAATAGTTTCTCATGAATTTTCACCATTTATCATTTGATGAGGCATTCTTATCTCCATTTTATTCCCAACACACATTTTGCATTTTTTTTGCATAATTATATCTATGTAATTGGAGGATAATTACATGAAGAGAGGAGAAATAGTTGAGACCATGATAGTATTTGTATATGTGGAAAAAAATCAATTCATGTCACATTTGAATAGAGCACCATTTTTACATCAATTCTCTATAGTTGGATTTTAGAATTATCATACTAGTTGGGCCATGATTTTGAGTTTTTATACTCTTATAGTAGGTCTCTCTTCCAATAAATATTGGAAATCTCTCAACACATATAGCATTGTTGGTTTATATCTTTGTTCCTTTACATATTAGTTATGACCCAAGTCACCATGGTTTTGTGGTTATGTTCAAGGGATTATTTTAGCCCAAGTTCACCATTTCTTAGATTCATTGGACTTACTATTTTATCATCCTTGTTTTCAATTTATTCTCAATACATAAACATAAACAATGTTTTACTTTCTCTACTATAGAAGGATTGATAATTTCCTTCTCATTATGGGTGTTCTCCTATTGGCTATGACATATTTCTATGAAGGACATACATAAAGTCAATATCACACTTGTAATAACCCCCATTTTGATTCCCTATTTACAAAATTGTAATAATTGTGTCTAATATGTTTATTGTTGGAATTATAATTGTATTACCATGTCAACCTGAATGGTTCAAAATAAGAAAACAATATCAATGAATTTTATTTTCATTATTTAAAATATATGGTAGACAATTGAATAATGAGTTCTTATAGAGAGAACATGATACCATTAGTAGTGAAATGGTAAGGGTATTTTTTGGCGTGTAGAGGGTAGACCCATGTTTGGAATGAATTAGATAAACACAACCCATTAGAAATTGACCCTTTGGATAACACCTATGAGTAGGTGAAGTCTAACCCAAGGCATCTTATGAGGGACTATGAGAACTAGGACAATTCTATAGTGATGAAGAATACATGGATCCTACACTACTACTATTATATCCAACATATCAATGCTTTTGTTATTCATAAAAATAAATTGAGATATACCCTCATTCTATACAGTAAGAAATTCATTACCAAATATTCAATAGAATTATAATAGAGAGATCTGACTATTCATCACATAGTGTGAAAAAACATAAAATAAGCCCAAAATATATACTTTCATTATCACTAAAACGTATTCATTACATTCTGACTATCGCATCTCACTAGCCTAATAGATCAACATTACAACATGAGATCATTTCTAAGAATAATGCACACTCAAGTTCTCTCTCAAAAAATGTACTCAATAACTTACTACTTAGGCTATTTACAGTTTTACATTTAGCGTCAGTCGAACCAAAAATAAAATTTTTCTATGGGTGGTAAGTATCACCATGGGAAAAGCCTACAGAATAAGCCTAAAGACTTTCCCTATTTTCAACATAATGACCCTTGGTCTACCTTTCTAAGTGATACCCTTTGACATAGTGTTTCGAAATGTATGCTAAAAAATGTTTCTCCAACAAGCCCTCAACACTCACCTATTGATTTTCCTTGAGCCACTTAGTCTTTCTCAGTCTACATCACTTTCATCACCTCAAAAAAAATTTCAAAATTTTGTCTCACAATATTTGACCTAACCATTTCTGTTTAGACAAAATTTGGCACACTACTCCCAAAGTACTCTTAATCTTTCCTTTGTCCCTTCACTTTCCATCGAACTAAAAGTACATGGTATTTCCTTCATACTTGATGATTTACACTCTGCTTTTGAAACCTTCTTGGCCCTAAACCACTATGTGTAAATTCTTCACAAAGTTGTGTGTGCCACCTCTCACCTGAAATAGGGTTGATTCCTTTCGAATGTTGTAACCAATGGGACTTCAACCAAGTCTACACTGCTTATTGATAACGATAATCCTCCACTCGGTAGAGTAATGCCCCCATGAACTCTTAAAATTATTGTTGTGCTCGACTTAAATGATGGTGCCTAGAATTTGTTAAACTAGCCCTAAAATGCATCATTTGATCCTCCTACCATTGTTGGACTTTCTACAGACTGTTCGAAGTCTAAAGGTACCCATGGAATTTTATAGTTTTATTGTTTGATGATTCTCCCCTGCTATCTATCATTTTAACTTATAACCAATTTCTAACTCTATAACTCCTATTTTCTACTACTCTCGCTTTCTTACAATGCTTTCTACTCTCCTTTTTTCTTAGACAAAATAAGGTTCTCTTATCATGTTTGAAACATTTATGCTCCCCTGCCAACCCAAGTGATTTTCTAGTTATCATAATTGAAAATATTTCAGACATGATGATAAATCCCCTGACGTTTCCTCTTCAGATGGATTCTTCCTCACTGAATGTCCTGCCAACAATCGCTTCTTCTAGACTCAATAGTATGAAAATATTTTGTTATTAAATAACATATAATATATGATTATCAAAGTTGATTTTGAAATTTTACTGATGCTAATGTTTTATGGAAATAATTTCTTCTTTTGGCCCCTAATTTTTTAATAGTATGAGTGTTCAACAACTATCTGCCATTCCAGTGAGTTTTCATAGTTCTTTGACATTCTCCCTCATACATTTTGTGCGCAAGTTTTTTTCTAAGCAAGTTTATGTATTTTTGGTAGTTTTTGTTATTTATAGCCCAACATTGTGAAGGCGTTTATTTTAGGGATACATCTAGAGCTCACAAGCTAAGTTGATTTGGTACATGTGACACAAATTCTTTCACAAAGCAGCATACATCTCTCATTCCATCGAATTTTGGGGGATCATGTACCTTTTATCCAATATAACATTTTACGTAGGTGATGTGAGTGCATATTTTAGTGGATATCTCATGTAAGCTTTGTTTTCAATTCTCAAATGATTCATATTAATATAATTTGCTTGAATTAATACATTGCTAGCTTAGCACACCATTAATAGTTGGATTAACATAGCCATCCCTACACATAGTTACATTAGAGGTTTTCAATATCTCTTGTGTTGAACCCTTCCCTCACAGGTTCTACATATTGGTCTCCCTCTATTGGGTCTAGTGACATAGCAACCTTTAAATGTCTTAACTCAAAAATCATCTTTTGTTTCTCCAAAACAATTATGACTTTAGTGTCAAATTCCCAATCAATTTCTAACAACGCTAGGTATGGATTGGTGTCAACCAAAATTTCCATAACTTAAAAATACGAAATACCACTAACCCATCAATGTTGACCTCCACCCTATCAAAATACCAATTGGAAAAATAATATACTATTTTGCCAACTTTAGCTAGATAGGAGAACAATTCAGCTTTGGCCTTCCCATAATTTTCCAAGTTTACTTAGGAAGAATATTTATGTCCAAACCTAGATCTAAAATAATGTGGTCCATGTCATAGTCTCCAATCTATGCATTAATCTTGAATACTCTTCTCTTCCTATGCATAACCCGCTTAATGGTTCACCATATAGTCTACGCAGTAGGTAACTCCTACTCATGTGTTAAATGGTCAATCACCCTAGATAGATTTTTGATGGCTACCTCATCCTTCATTAATTATTCAAAACCCTTCAAGAAGTTCCTAATCAAGCTTAACCCTTCAATAGTTTCTCTTGGTTTAGAACTTTCATAGGCTAGTGGCATGTCGTATATAGATAATCCTTATTGCATGGTTGAACTTGATAGGCCCCATTCTACTAGATCCATTTTTCTCCTAGATTCCTTATATCTATATTTATATGTATCTTTCTCTTTTACTGAGTCAAAACTTGGATTTGGTTATGTGGCTTTCCACACCCACTATTGTGGATGGCTTCCTTGTTTGAATACGTCTAATCTGGTCCTTGTCCCTTAATGTGTAACTAATCCCACCTATGGATTGTATATACATACTTTGAAAGCTATCATGTACAAATTTTTACCTCTCTTCTCTTTTGTTTTTGCAAAAAGTTGTATTATTCTATCACATTATCTAATTACTTCGAAAGATGTGCACTTTGTGTAGTGGTTGGGAAAGCCTCAAACAATTTTTCCTTCTATCCATAATTATACCATATTATTAGGTGCATACCTCTTCTAAATCCTCATCTACCTCAGCTTGAAAGCCCCACCCTTGTCCCTATATCTTCTAGCCTCTTTCTTGATTATAAAATCTGGGTGTATTATAGATTGGTATCACAACTTCACTTCCTTCACCTTCTTGCACTGTATATGCATCAGTGGTGCAATCCCTCATTAAATCTAGTGCACAACATGTATGGATGCCATGTCTTATTCACCTTCAAAAATCACATAATAGGGTTTTAACTAAATTTTGGTACTTCTACATCACAGGAAAAGATGTTGTTATATGCCCCCATACTCTACATACTTCACACCATAGCCCCTAGCCTTGCACGAAATGATTTGTAGCTCTGGTAGCCATATATTTTGTCAAGATTGTGCATTCATTCCTATGGTTTCCTTCCTTCCTGGATGAAGTGCACCAAAATCCTTTGTGCTTCTCCTTACCTATTGCTAGATCCAATAGTTGCATGTCAAGGATGCTTGTTGAGACTGCACTTGCACCAACCCTATGTTTTTTTTTAATTTCCTACCAAAGATGCTTCCATGTTCATGGTAGTTTCTAAGGCCTTAGACTATGAAGAAAATTTTTGCTTAGTCAATAAGATACATATATAAGGAAACAATCCTTAATAAACCACTCATTATAATGTGCATCCAAGAAATGCCAAATGAGCGTTTATAATCTGAAATATTTGATTGAAATCCCATACCAATTCATTCACATGTTATTTAATACACATAATCTCTATGATATATTGGGATTTGGATTTAGGTTTCTAGAAGTCTTTTAGCAGTACCTGCCTAATTTCTATCATTAATCTACCTTTTCCTCCTAGTGCATTAGCCTTATATTTCATATAAGATGTAAGCATGTGATCTCTAAAGGTGGTCTCCAACTACACAACCTTCGTCTGTTCATCATGGACCTTTTTGATAGTCCATACTACTTCACATATAAAAATATGTTGCTTGAGATCCTTAGTCCCTATACCGTGAAAGATAGGAATTGTCATAGTAGGGTTAATGCTTGTCATTGTGTTATGCATGGTATTACTATGTGATGCTCCATATTGATTTCCCAATGTTTCTACTCTCTTCATCTAACTAATTCTATTAACTTGACTATATTTACCCCTATCTCTATTGTTTTCACAAATTGAAATTATCTGCAAATTATTAGGTGACCAAACCTCTTGGCTAGGAGACACACGTGGGGTTGTGGGTTCGATACAAGTTGTGCCTTGAATAGTTTCACTGGGATACACTAGTTATTCTTTTTCTGATTTGAGATGATGATTTCCTTCCTTATTCTTTCCTATTTCACTATGTGATTCTTCATTATATCCTAAGCACAATAATCCATCGAGTAGATGATCTACACTGAGTTCTTTTCAATGTCTAGCCTTCCAATCTTCACTATTGTGTTGTCTTCTTATTTCTTCTACTATCCTTTAATCTATTGCAAGATCTGACATAGATCTCTCCCTTACCTCGCTTTTGAACTAAAATCTACTCCATTACAAAAAACTCCACTAAATTCTTGCCTCCTGTTCTCCACCTGCACTAATGTGCATGCTCTTGCCCTTCCAATAAATTTTATTATTTTATCTCTCTAATGACTCAACATCCTCAGCTTATCCATTCTTTACTCACATTATTGTATCCATCATCGTTATTCCCTTAGGCCATCTACTGGTCCACCCCTAGTCTCTCCACCATGCACAAATAAATTCAATCACTCCTGGTATCTGATTCCAGTGACATGACCTTTTTGGGCCTCAAATATGCCAATTTTTCCAAAATACAATACCACTATTCATAACCTAAATTCCTATATTTTTAACTCATTTCATACCATAATTTCAGAACTCGTTTCTAATTCATATCTTACACTTCATGGTTGATTATCATTATTTTTCTTAATTTTTAATGATTAGAGATGAATTTGTTATGATGTTCTAATGTTGGTTTTATCAAGTTTATTTATTGTAAGAACCCATTACAGAAATTCTTCATAAGCTAATTAAGCTAGTTGCTACAGGTTAAGTACCTAATGGCTGAAATTAATATAGTTAAAAATCTCAATTTTTGATCAGATGAAGAATAAGCTTGGGATTCTATGATGTGAGCTTTGTTCAAAGTATCCTCAGTCTGGTAACCCAGAAACTATTTGTCAAAATTCATCACCACGAAGAAGTTATGGTCAGTGGAATTGTTAACTATTGAAACTTTTAAGTACTGGAATTATGGGTTTTAATTATTTCGAGTTAAGTACCAGAAATATGGGTTTGACAGTTTCATATATTTGGTACCAACGTGGATGATATGAGTTGAATATTTATTTTATCTCTTTTTCAAGCTATGTGGAGTTGCAATCATAAAGTCTAGATCTCAATCATTCTATGCATAGGTCACAATATTGCCATGAAAAATTGGTCATAACTAAATCTAAGAAAAATCATTTGAAATGTATTTTTGTGATATTGTTGCAATATAGCTAATCTCATATCCTTGAGTTCAGGATCTCAAATTGTAGAATCATATTATTAATTGCAATCACTCAATACTAGGGAGAGTTACGCAAGTGAATAAAACCATAATTACATATGCTGGTTGTTTTATATGAAATACCCTCCATGGTAAATGTGTATATAAACAACATAATAGGAACATAAACACAATAAACATGTCAGCCATCAAAATCCATATATACATCAGTACATTTGCACATGAATATCAATGTAATGAATTTTTTCATTAATAAATGCAATGAACCAATAGGTGATGGGACTACCACATTCCACCCAACCATAGATTGGCTGAGCCAAGTCTCTCTTCAACCAATCACCCCTGTGCCATATTCCAAGCATGAATTGTGATCTCAGAGAACACATCAATCAAAAATCATCCAGGGATTCGAGAGCCCACCTACCTCAACTTATCAAACAATGATTACCTCACAATCAGACATCACCAAAAACCATCATCAGATTGGTATGCATCCAAGCCTTCCATGGCTTCCAGAGAGTTTGTCAAACTAGGGCTTCAAGAACTAGTAACTCAACCCATAGATTATACAGGCCTTCAAGAGTGTTTGTCCAACTAAGGCTTCCAAGACTAGTAACTCAACCCACCAAGGGCTTCCAGAGAATTTTTCCAACTAGGGCTTCCAGGACTAGTAACTCAACCCAAGTTGTTATACGGCTTCCATAAAATTTGTTCAACCAAGGCTTCCAAGACTAGTAACTCAACACAAGTTGTTACAGGGCTTCTAAAGCATTTATTCAAACAGGGCTTCCAAGACTAATAACTCAACCCCAGCTAAGGAAACATGAGAACCAACCAAAACAAAGCAATGAAAGTAAACCCACAATCACCATGGCTATCCAGGAAATGGAAAGGCTAGGCAATCCATTTTCAATCCTAACTATCCTCCATATGAATGACAGATCATAACCATGAAACCATGTGCATGTGTCATGCATACCAAAACTAGTGAAGAAATCATACATACAACTTGGTACCTGCAAGCAATATGATGTAATTGTTGATGTCGATTCCTTCTTGTGATTTCCTGCTCTCCCTTTACGTTCTTTCTCCAGGAATCCAAGTATTCCACACCCTGCAAGAGTGCTTTAGGAAAACTCTAAGTATCCAAGAGTATGAGAGAGAGAGAAAATAATGAGAGCTTAAAGCTGAATTGACAAAAGGTTCACACTGAAAGGAAGAAGCTTGTCATCTGATCCTTAGAAACCTTTTTATTAATGAGGCCTCTATTTTATTCATTTTCCATTATTCTCCATTCTCCTCCTCACATGCAACCTGTGACCTTTCACCTCCTTTTTCTCCTATTTTCAATTGTTTTCATAAATAAATGTGCCAAAAATACCTTTTTTCCTTTTTAATGCCTTAGCCATTTCCTTTGTCATAAACAACCAAATCAACACCCCCTAGGATGTCGTATGCACCATTCAGCTTGGAATATGTGCCCCATCATCAAAGGTATTTATATATTTTTACATGGAATTTTCACCAGGGCTGTTACATTATATTACACCCTATTTTGGCTTAAGGAATAAAAGGGAATGAAGTTGTTATAAGCTTTGGTGTTCATTTCATGAATTGAGCTTAGACCTGCAACACATGGACATCAAATTCCACCTAAAACCATTGTGTTTATAGGGTTAACATAGATTATGTAAGTATGAGTTTTAGTGTTTCTTTCCTTTGCTTTGTCAGTTTATTTCTGCATTTTGCAATTTATTTCTACATTCTAGATTATGTAATTTATGGGGTGACACGAGGATAGTAGTTTATTTGAATTTGATTTTAGAATTAACTGAAATAGTTGATTGATTTGTCATTTACTTTCATTAGCAATTTTTATAATTTCTACACTTAATTTTGTACTTAACTTTCCTTTAATATTTTCATAGGTTTGAGTTAAGGATAATGAGTGTAATGCTATTTGAGTTTCACAAGCCTGTGAAATAGTGTTATGAGCATACTTTGTATGTGACAACTCCACGATTATTCTCCCAAATTCATTAGTGTTGGAGAAGAAGTTTCGATTTTAGATACGTTTTTGGAGTAATTTTCATGTTTTAAACAGAATCTTTTGTCTTGAGTGGAAGTGTTTCATTGCTTATGAATCCACACGTTAGTGGTGCAAAAATTATGCAGCTTATGCTTCGTTTGAATATCCAGAATCAATTAGGAACTGAGTGACTTCTTAGTAGAGATTGTGTGTTAAAACTTAGAGGATTGCATGTCATTTATAGAGTATTATTTGATTTTCTTGAGTCATAGTGCCTTAATCATTAGAGTAGATAATTTGTCATTTCCTTATTTCATAATAAGCTTTAATTAGATTTATTTTTGAAACTATGTGTGTTGATTCATAATGGTTCTAAGCTAGGATCATAATTGTTCTAAGCTAGGATATATACCCAATTCCGTAAACTGATTTAGGAATAGAAATTTCATAATCCCTTCAATCCCTTATTCCATAATTTCTAAGATGTTAGTTTAGGATATATGCATTGATCCTGTGTTACTTTCACTTATGCCTTGAAGCTAACGAGCCCTGGTTGATAATTAAATGTTGGAATTAGAATACATATAATTCCACCAACATTTTTGGCGCCATTGTCAAAGAGATGCTAAAGGGATTAAATCATAGCTTCTTTGAAAAGTTGTCAGTGTGCTCTTAGTTGTAGGGAAACTGGAGGGTAGAGAAGACGGTAATATGTGAGTGAAGAGCCACACATCCACTTTTGTTTGGGATCGCTCCAAAGTTAGGTTGTACAAGTAAGCGAGGAGTTCAAGATTAGTAATTTGTATTGGAATTAGTAGTTTAATTCATTTATATTAAAATTTGAATATCTTTAAAGATAAAAAAAATAAGGTGCTATAAGAACCCCTGTGTACTGATCCATGTTGCAAGACAGGGATCATCAACCAGTAGGAGAAATTCAAGAATGATTTATAGCTTGAAGAATGTCCCTTGAAGTACTTTCTCAGATCCTAGCAGTAGCTAAGATATCTTCCTTTCAGGAAGAGTTCATCCTGACCACGTTCAAGAAATTATCTATCTCTCCACGACCAGAAAAGGATTTCGAAGTCTCCCTTGATTCCTCTTTCCTATCTACCAAATAAATTTCACCATGCCCATCAGCAAGCCTTGTATCCATTTCGAAGACAGATTTTCCAAGTTTTAATTCATGACCGAGGAGGACATTCATAGTGGTCCAAATGAATAAATGGGCCAATACCACCAGGGTTACATAAAGCATTGGATCCAGATCAAAATCCACTCAAAGTACCACTCTTATATTCAAATAATCTTTATATCACATCTTTCAAAACTGTTGATTTTTCAAGCTCATGTACCTTCTAAAGTTTATATGTTAAATCTAGGCATGAATATATCTGTCTACTTGATCCATAGATGGTTTCATTGGAATTTATCTTTCACTTGAAGGAGGACATCTTTTCTCTAGTAAAGTAGGGAAGTTAGTAAGTAAATAAATGAAAATAGTAAAGAGAAAAATAATTCCTTTTGTAAAAAACAGCTTGTTTGGCACAATTGGGCAAGGAATTTTCTTGAAAACCAAGTAACTAGTGGGAAAATTCCCAATAAAATTTGTAAATTTATATGAGTTATTCAAATCACATACCTTTCAAGTCATTATGTTTATACTCGAGTTTATTGATGTGGTATCCCTTAATGACCACCTGCCAACAAGCCTTGTCCCATCGACATTAGCACATTATCTAGGATCAAGGTTAGAGTTAGAAAAGGTAACTGGGAGCCTGCATGCCTTAATGGTAGGTATCCTTGTCATGTACTAAGGAAACACTTGAATGTTTTTTAGTGGATGAATTGTACAGTCCATTTGAATTTGACAAATCCATTCATGGCTGGTAGAATGTACCTAATGCCTTGATTCCCATTGACATCAAAGGTGTGATATCTCACATTGGTTAATGACCTCCTTAATGGTCTGTAATCCAATGACTCTTGCCTATAATCGACATCAACACCATTTATTCACATTTGCAAGATTTCACATGGGTGTGTAGAGTTTTAAGACTATATGGTTTTGTGATCTCAAGACATATTTGCAACAGTTTAGAATTTTTATTATCAGTATTTCAATTTTCATTTGCAGTAGTATATTCATTTCAGTAAAGGTTTCCATATAGTAGCCTAGCGATTCATTTGCAGTAGCAGTCACCTTTCCTCAGTTCCTTGGGCACATATAACTCCTCATGTATGGGGGAGAAGGGGAACTACAATTCATCTTTAGCCTTCTTCGGTAGATGAGATCAGTAGTCAAATCAACTCCAATTAGTCCATCCTCCACTTCATCTTGTAGCACCAATCACATCAACAACTAGAGGTAAAGTTTTCTTAAGATTATCTAATTCATTAGAAGTTTTAAGAAACTTAATGATTCACCACTTCTCATTCCTTGCATTTCATCTTTCATAAATTATTATACTTCTATTTTCCTTCCATTCATTACACATATACTCTGATTACAAGACCATGTAAAAGAAAATACTTATGGTATATTGATAAAGGAAGTATCTATAGTGTCTTATAGTAGCATTTTACTTAGAGGATGAAGTAATTTTTGCCATTAAATGATAAAGGAAACTACATATAGGCATTGGCCTTGTGATGACGAGCATAAAAGAACCCATTCACATACTTACCATCTCCATCACCACCTCATTTCATCCATCATCTCTTCCTCATCCATCCATCTCTTGTCCTCTATTTGTATTGCCCTATAAATTAATATGATATGTTAAATGTGAAGATTTTTTATCCACAATAACCAACACCTCCAAATATTCAAGCAGTGTTGCTCCATAAGAACCAACACTGCCCAATATTCAAGCAATGTGCTACACAAGAACCAACATCTACAAGATAATGTTAAGAATATGTTAATAAGCAGAGGATTTGTTTACATGAGTACAAGAAAAATCCACTGACATTGGGGGGGGGGGGGGGGGGGGGGGTGTGGTTGGGCCTCAAATATGCCCTTTTCTCCCACCATACAATGCCACTATTCATAACCTAAATTCCTATATTTTTAACTCATTTCATACCATAATTTCACAACTTTCCACCATTAATATATTACACTTCAGGGTTGATTATTATTAGTTTTGTTAACTTTTAAATGATTAGAGATGACATTGCTATGATTTTCTAATGATGGCTTTTCCAAGTTTATTTACTGTAGGGACCTATTGTTGAAAACCTTCATAAGCCAATTAAGTGAGTTACTACAGGTTAAGTACCAAATGGCTAAATTTTTGTATTTAAAAATCTCAATTGGTGATCAAATGAAGAAGAATATCCGAATTCTAAGACACGAGTTTTGTTCAAAGTACCGTCATTTAGGTAACCTAGAAACTATTTGTCAAAATTCATCACCATGAAGAAGTTATGGTTAGCAGAATTCTTAAGTACTGAAATTCTCGCTTTTAATTATTTCGAGTTAAGTACCATAAATCTCGGTTTGACAGTTTCAGATATTTTCTTACCAGTGTTGAGGATATGAATTGAAGATTCATTTTGTCTCATTTTCAAGCTATTTGGAGCTACAATCATAAATTCTAGATCTTAATCAAGTTATGCATGGGTGACAAGATTTCCAAGACAAATTTTCCATAACCAAATTCTAGAAAAATCATTTGAAGTGTATTTTTGTAATATTGTTGGTATATAGCTATGATCAGATCTTTGAGTTCAGGATCACAAATAGTAAATGTTGATCTAAAGATGATATGAGGTTGTCATTGATGTCAACCCAAGTAGCACCAGGGGCTACCTTTATCTTACAAGGGAATTTTGACTTGACAAATTACTCTATTTTGTGTCAAGGATCTTCTAGATAGATTTTGCTCATCAAGATGTTTCCATTGATATATGGCACACCAAGTAATTCTTCATGGTTTGAGAGGTGTTCATGTTTGAAGTTAGTAACCCCAGTTAGTGGGCTAACACCCTATGAGGTTGTGGCATGGAACTCATAATTGGTTTTGGTCACTGAATAGTCAATAATTAATAATTTTTTAAGCTCCTAAAATCCCTCCAACATTCTCTATAGAAGCCCCTCTCAACTCTATAAAAAGAAATCTCATATATCCTCGAAATGTAGTGATCTTGGCATTTTTGCTATGACTTCATTTCTCCAAAGTCTTAGATTATGAAATTAAAACCCATTTGATTTTCAATTTTGATGAATATTGTGACCAAATGTTAGATATTGATTCACTATATTTGTGGAGATATGATCTGTGGAAGTTAGGGTTTTTGCAAGCTGCTGAATTTCATCTCAAAGAAGTGACCTTAGGAAAATCATCATAAATCTCTCTCAGGAAAAAGGATTAGAATTCTATAAACATTGGTAGAGATTGGATGGATTGTAGTCTTCTGTGTATCAATTGTAGAGCTTAAGGAGGAAACAGTGACACGTGGTACGTCATACAAGTTTTCTCTAATGAACTAGTCTATAATTAGGGCATTGTGAGATATTGGTAATAATGTTGCCTTGAAAATTCCAAATTGGGTCAGACCTGTGGGATTGGAAAGAAGACTCATAGGGCTTCTATAGTAGCAAATATCACATGTTGGGGATCTAAAATCACAAAGATACATCAGATTAAATATCATGCTCCTATAAGGCAAGAAAAACTAAATCAAGTTTTGTCAAGGAGTGCAAAGGACCAGACTTTCTAGGGCATCAAAGAGAAAGGTGTAGGAAAATGATGTAGCAAAGGTAAACTAAAAGTAAGTATATTCTGTATATGCATGTTCATCTTTTAATTGCATTAGGTTCTTTGTATTCTAATTTTTTGTGTTTGTTTAGCACTAACATATACTCTGCAGGACGAGGTAAGTTTTTCTATTGTCATGCCATGAGTATTTCCTTGAAGACTTTTTGCAAGTATTATATGTTCATCAAGAGAAGACTCAATTCATAATCTAATGTTTAGAATAAGAAAGGGTAGCACGACAAGAGCAACAATAAAGGTGCAGAACAACAACAGTAAGTTCACCACATGAAGTCATCAAGTGGGTGGCACTGCATACAAACATTGTAAAAGTATCATTGTACAAAGTCATTGTAAAAGCATCTTTGTAAAAGTTGTCCTATTGTCTATCTACCAAGAGTTTAAGAGGTAGTGTCAGGGGGTCTAGGATCATCATTAGTTGTTTGTGTCATAGTTGGGGTTATGGTCTAGTGTGTCTTCTTCTTCTACATCATTCTATATCATTGTAAAGTGGACCATTTTCCCTGGTACGGGACTCCATTCTTCTTTTACTATTCTATAGGGTGGTAGGGTGGTGCTAGGGTGAGCTGTAGCTCATTGGGTGTTGGGGCATCCGTTTAGTTGACCACTGAAGAATCTCTGGTGTTGGAACCTCCATCCAGTGGGAGCTGGAGAAGAGTTCTTTTCTATATTCTAGGAAGTTGGAGATTTCTTTTCAATTGGAGTTGAAGTTTAAAGAATTATTAAAAAAATGTTTAGTGGTTTTTGACTCAGAGGGGGATTTCCACCGAAAATTTTTGTGCCTCCTGTGTTCTTTTATTCATTGTTGTCACTACATAAACATTAATGGTGATTGAAGCTTAACTAATGCTCTGAAAAGATTTGAAAGTGCTAATTTCTAAGGAATATTGATTCACCCCCCTTCTTAGTATTTTCGAACAATTGGTATCAGAGATTGGTTCCTTCAATAGCAGCTTAACAACTGGAAGGAGATCATGGAGCATACCAAGAATGGCACACCTCTATTCAATGAAAATAATTATATACTCTGGAAAGGAAGAATGGAGGTATATCTCTTGGAATAAGGTTATGAAGTATGGGACACTGTTCAAAATGGATTTACACCAACCGTGGATGAACAATGTAAGAAGAATTTGGTATATGATGCAAAAGAAAAGAATATTATTATTAGTGGACTTATTGAATTTTCTTATTATAATGTGTTGGGTTGTAAAACCACCAAAAATGTATGGGACAATCTTGAGAATATATATGTAGGTGAATCAAATTTCAAATAAGCAAAGCTTCAAATCTACAGAGAAAAATTTGAGCAACTCAGAATGAAAGAATATGACAACATTTCTACATACTCCCAATAGGTTGACGAAATAACCAACACTCTAGAAGGATTGGGAGAGCCTATTGATGAGAAGACTATTATATAAAAGATTCTTAGAACGTTAGTAGGAAGATTCAACCCAAAGGTATCGGTCTTAGAATATAGTGAAAATCTGGAAAAAATCAATAAAGAGGAATTACATGAAGTTCTCATAGCATATGAAATGGGACTTGATGAGGAGGAGGGTACTTCGCATCTAGAAACTGTGTTCGCTGCATCTAAGAAAACCAATGAGGACAAAGAATTTTCAAAGGCAAAGACCTACACCTGCACCTGCAAGTGTGGAGAAGAGGAATATGATGAAGAAGGTTTTTCAGATGGAGAATAAGCTTACTTTATGAGAAAACTAAAAATTGGTAAGGGAAAATTCAAAGGTAAACTTTGATTGATATGTTTCAGTTGTGGTGAGGTTGGGCATTTCACAGCAAAATGTCCGAACAGAAGTGATGGAAACTCAAAAGGAAAGAAAGGCTTTAAGAAATTCAACAAGCAAGGCAAGAAGAAGGGATCTAAAAGGAACTTTCTCTCTAAAGAAGATGGTTCATCATCTGATGAAGACAGTGAAAATGAAGAAGAAGCCAATGAGAGAGTACTATTTATGGCCAAGCACAATAAACAAGAGGTATTAAACAACAAAGAAGAAGGGTTGAATATAGAATAATTTTTGAAGGAGGAAATCAAGCTTATAAAAGAGCTCAAGGCTGAGAAGATCCATTCCAATACTCTTGAATAACAAGTTCAAGGTCTCAAAATTGAAGCTGAACAACACAAATGTATTGAAGAGTTACTTCAAAATAAGTTGTAAGAAAGAAACCAAGAAAGGGAAGCATTAGAAGACGAAGTAGTCTCGCTGCATAAGGAAGTGAAGAAGGGAAAAGTTGTCCAAAACTATGCCAATAGCTCAAGGGCATTAGAAGAACTCATCAACAATCAACGATCTTATAATGAAAGAACTCACCTCAGTTACAAAGAAGAAGAAGTAGGACCTTCTAGAACAAAATACAATGAACCTATGAGACTTGACAGGCATGTAAACTTCACTAAACAATATTCACAAGAATAGCCTTGGAAGATAATTCCCTGACTAAGATTTCCATCCAAGTACCAACATATTTTTCATGGTTATTTTTATTCATGTGGAAAATTTGGTCATAAAGATGTAGAATGACGCACGTACCCTAGGAACTAATACAATTCCAGGAGATCTGTCAAAGATGAACCTCCCAGGGCTCAACGAAACATCAATAAATTTGAACTTTTAAGAAGTAATATTGAATGTTACAAATGTCGAAAATTTGGACACATAGCTAGAGACTGCAAACTTGAAAATCCTCCAGAAGAATCTTCAAAGCCACAGAACGAATGAACATGGAAGAAGAAGAACACTGATAATTATGCTCTCACACTCAAGGCTCAAAACAACAAAGATGTGTGGTATGTTGATAGTAGTTTCTCAACGCATATGACTGGAGATAGAAAGAAATTTTTATCTCTGAAAGACATGAAGGATGGAACCATGTCCTTTGGAAATGATGGATATTCAAATGTTATAGGATTAGGTACTGTTAGTCTTGGAAGAAAATATGGTCTAGCCAAGAATGTTTTATTGGTTGAAAACATGAATCATACTCTACTCAGTGTTGGAAAAATGTGTGATCAAGGAGACACAATGCTATTCAACTCCAGAAAATGTGAAATTAGGAAAGGCAAGTATGGTAAAATTGTGGCTACAACAAGTCGAGCTCCAAACAACATATATGTTCTGGATGAAGCAACTAAAGCATGTCTACTAGCTAAAGAAGATGAAAGCTGGTTATGGCACAAAGGAATGGGTCACATAAACTTTGACAATCTCGTCAGGATAAGCAAAAAGGTAGTAGGAGAAATGCCAAAAATCTCAAAACCTTCCAACACACTATGTGAGGCCTGTCGGCACGGCAAGCAGACAAAATGTGGATTTAAAACAAAAGAACACTTTGCATCACATACATTGGAATTGATAAATACTGATCTATGTGGTCCAATAGGAACAAAAGGCTTTGGAGAATTATATTTCATGTTAATGGCAGATGACTATACTAGGATGATAGACGTTAGTTTCCTAAAGAAAAAAATATAAAGCATTTGAGTGCTTTAAGATCTACAAGGAGTTGGTCAAAAATGAAACTGATTTAAAAATAAAGTGTCTAAGATCAGATAATGGCAGAGAATTCACTTCCAAATTATTTTAGCAATACTGTGATGACAATGGAATAAAAAGACAATTTTCAACAGCATGAACACCTCAGCAAAATGGAGTTGCTGAAAGAAAGAACAGAACCGTACAGGAAATGGGTAGAACAATGCTGAAGGACTAAAAATTAGATGAAAAATTATGGGTTCAAGCAATTGATACGAAAATCATTATTATCAATAGAAGTCTTCTCAGAAATAATTGCAATAAGACCCCATATGAATTATCGAAAGGAAAATCAGCTAATGTAAAATATTTCAGAATCTTTGGAAGAAAATGTTATATCAAAAGAGAAGATCAAAAGTTGGGTAAGTTTGAGTCTCGTGTTGATGAAGGTACCTTTGTTGGTTACTCACGCAAAAGAAAGGCCTATAGATGCTATAATCTAAGACGAAAACATATAGTGGAGAGCATAAATGTTACATTTGATGAAGATAGTGTTCTAACGAATAATGATGAGGATCTAGAATCTTTGAAACTTGAGACAGAGGCTGAAAAAGGTACAGAGAAAATTCTAGAATAAGAAGCAACTGTCAACCAAGAAGAAGTAAATATGATCAAAAATATATACAGGAGAAAAAACAAGAAGCTTCTCCAAGGAGAACAAAATAATGGATTCAAAAGAACCATCCATTAAATCAAATCATTGGTGACATAAATGAAGGAATTGGAAGAAGAAAATGCCAACAGCTTCATTCATCACAATAAGCTGACATTGCTTTTCTAGCAACCTTTGAGCTTAGTAGTTTTGAGGAAGCTAGCCAGAATGAACATTGGGTAGCAGCTACGAATGAAGAATTGGATCAAATTGAGAAGAATAACACCTGGGAATTAGTTCCACGACCAAAAGATAAAAATTTCATTGGGACCAAATGGGTGTTCAGGAACAAATTGAATGAAGATGGATAGGTTACCAAAAACAAAGTAAGATTGGTTTGCAAAGGTTATGCACAAGTGGAAGGAATTGATTTCAATGAAACATTTGCACCAGTTGCCAGAATGGAAGCCATCCGGATGTTTCTCACCTATGCATGTTCAAGAAAAATAAAATTCTACCAAATGGATGTTAAGTTAGCATTTCTGAATGGAGAATTAGGAAAAGAAGTTTACATTGAACAACCTAAAGGTTTTCTACTATCATAAAAATAGGATTATGTTTGCAGGTTAAAGAAGGCTTTGTATGGTGTCACGCAGGCTCCCAAAGCATGGTATGCTCATCTTGATGGATATTTATGTCAACAAGGGTTCTGTTATCTCAAATTCAAGCCCTGGAAGGCTGCAGACCAGGAAGACTTCAACTAACTGTTTCAAACCCATCTTTTAACTAAGGCTTAACCTCCTTAGCCTGAGAGGGCTCTCTCAAAGGATTAAAGGTTTTATGATTATGATTAAGATGGATAACTCTTTGTGAAACAAATAGGAATGAGGTTGGTGAAATCAAAATTAACAAGCATCCATTGGGCTTATGGAGTCATATGTCATTTAGCATTAACAGTAGAATTGGCTTTGCAATGAAATCAAGGCATTTAGATTTCAATATAAACAGAGTACACCAAACACAACAGGACAACCTATGAGTATATGAAGGAAATTAGAACACTGCAAGTGATTTCTAAGTAATCAAATACTCATAATACTGTAGACAACATGAAAAGACAACAAAAGGAATTCATACATTGAAGTCTCTATGATTCTTGAGCAGCAGAAGCCAATACTGTATTACCAAAAGAAACAAAATCTTTACATAAGCTTAGCAACAGAGCTTTTTTTTTACATAAAATTCCAACCCCTGACTACATTTCCCTTTCTCCTATATATAGACCTAGCTGAGATTCCTCCTTAAACATTAGGGGAACTTGAAATCTACTTCTAATGACACCTGTTTAAATTTTAACTGCCTATTTAATGTAACAAACTTCAACTAGACTTTCTAGAGATCTAAATCAAGTAGGATTCTGACACCATGTTATGATAATAATACCCTTAATTACAATGGTTCTCATTCTTTGAAATCTGGTCCCTTTTAAGTTTGGCTGTGGTGGATGTTCAATGCTGCATGTTGGTCTTCAATGTCACATCTTTTCCATTGCCCTGAAACATAGGAAACTACCCCTATTTATCGATCTTTGATTTTCCTCAAAATATTCGAATCCAAAGAACCATGCCCCTTTTTAGTTTGATTATCCAAAATATAACTGATGACCACGTCTTTGATGTGCTGTCACCCTCTTTTATGTATGAAGGCAAAATCTCTTTCATGCTGTTTGACATATTTTGGACTATATTAAATATGTTCACTTTATGACAAAAAGTTTGGAGTTTGGATTCGAATACATGTTTCCTCCACCTGTCTTGACCTTGTTGAAGGTTGATGGCTTCAGATTATCCCTGGTAGATATTCACTTTTCAAAATTCCCGCTTTTATTTCAAACTGGTTGACTGAGATTGGATTATAAATCTTCAGCAGTTTCGTAGCACGCTAAGAAACTGCCGTGTTTTTCCAAAAATCACTGTTTCAGCCCAAAATTTTTCTATTTGATCTCTTTACTGTTTAATCATTCTTTCAACTGCTCCAAGACCTTTCAAAACTTAATGGGAATGTTTGATTCTTAAATAAATATCATACCAATCAAAACTATCAAAAATTTGAAACATAATCTTACTTGAAGTGAGATTTCTTTATGGAGATTCTTTTTGTTGACTCAACTGTACCTTTAAGTCTTCAATTTGTTTCTTCATTACTTTAATTCCAGACCTGTGGTTTGTATTGACTTTTCTGATAAATTGAGCTTCTTTTATGGTAGGACTAGTCCAGCTATAGAATTGAACACTAAAATCAACCACCTTAGGAATTTGAAATGTTTGGTCCTCCCACCGAGCTTGCATTTGGTTAAAGTAAGCTTCCTCAAGTGCAAATTTTCTGGCAGCCTTTTTCAGTCTAGCAATTTCAAAGTTGGCCAATCTCAATCTCTTTTTCAAGTCTTCTACATTACCTTCTTCTTGAGTGGCAACTGTTTTGCCTTTATCTTTTCTTTCATGAGGTTGTGTCACCTCTCCTGTTTCATATGCTCTTGGCGGCACCTCCTGTACTTGTTTGAAGTTCCTTGTTATGGGTCTCCTGGGCTTAGAAACAAATTGATCATCTTGATCATCAAACTTGAGTTTCTTTGAGGCTTTGACCTTCTTAGCCTTCTCTTTTCCTCATTGTATCAAATCAGCTTGAACTAGTGGGGACTCTTCAATTTCAATTGCTTGCAATAAATCATTTAAGTCTCCTTTAGAAATAGGGTTTTCTTCAATAGCTATTGACTTTCCTTTTTCTTTTTCCACCTGGCTCCTAGTCCTTCTTCTTTGAACTCCTTCACCTATGCTTGATTCATGTGCAGTTTCTTTATCCTGAGTTTTATCTTTAAGGGACTACTGGGGTGTATCTTGGATGATCAGTGGCCTGGTGGATTCCCTTACTTGTTTTCTTGCCTTTAACTTTGAAAACCTCTTAGCTCTTGTTTTTGCTTGAGGACCTGTTGTTGAAAGATCTTTTGCATCTTGAGGGCTGAGACCGGTCTTGCTCTTGAAACCAGCCATGAATATAAATGTGTCCCAGTCTCTACCTACCCTTTGAAGTTCATGCAGAATAATCAACTTAATCAGGCCATGGTGGAATAATGAAGTCTCACAAGCTTCTTTTCTTAGTTGCACCTTGTCACACATTTTACTCAAACTGCGGAATAAGTAAAAATATAGATCAATAGATGCCTTCCCTATGAAATGCAATAGAATTTTGAAATGGTACGAATACACTTTGTTATATCTCCCTTCACAGTTCAGGTACTTCTGTATACAGGTGAGCAAATGTGCGTATGATTCTTTGACATAACTTCTAGGAACAAACTTGCTCAAATCCGAGTTAATGAATTCCTTCTTTAGAAATTCTTTGCATGGGTTCATGTCAAATTTGAAATTCTTGAACCAATTTTCTTGCCCTCTTGGAATCTCTGTAACTGTGGATATCATGTCTGGTGAGACCTGCAATTCCATCATACCAAACTTTGAGTTTAATCCTGTAAAATTCAAGGCAAATTCCTTAGTAACTTGTGCATGACCTCACTGTAGCTTCTTGCAAAAGTTCCAACATCCAGCTTGTTTAAATGCCTTCTCAACCTCTTTGTTCTTCAAGGTTATGTCTAAACCTTCAAGCTCATTTCTCAAGCATTTGTCTGATCTGTGGTCTTTCATTTCTGCTGATCCCTCCATGAAGATTTAGTGAAATGAAGGTTGAAAATGTTAGCGCTGCTCAAACTCCAAATTCTGTCTTACTTGAATGGCTGCCTCGCTTGATGACGATATTTTCAAATTGAAATCTTGTATGTTTGTTTCTCATGCAAGGCATACAATCATCATTACAATTGTACATGCCTGACTTACTTTGGAACTTGCATTTTGTATGTGCTAACGTACCTAGTGGTTGTAATAATGGAAATAAACGGTTAGACATGATATGTGGAGTGCATAAACTGACAAAGAATGACGCCACCATAGATTAACTTGACAGATTTGACAGTTGGGAAATATTCATTGCGGAATGCACGAATCTCCGATTTCGTAGCGCGGTCAATTTAAAATTTGAATTATGCGTTGCGAAATCATCTAAAACGCATCGCGCTGCAAAAACACCTAAAGGACCTTTGCGTTGCGAAATTGTTTAAAAGGATTTATGCACTACAAAATCACCTAAAAGGGTTTGTGGCACATAGTAATTTTTAATCAAATTCACACATGGCTATGAGATCGGAGATGAATGAGAATGACCAGTGATGAATGAGAATGCATACTTGACTCAAGACCCCCTAAGACTCAGACTCTAAGGAAAAACAAAATCAAACTTGGACTAGCACCAACCTTTTATCATCAAGCTAGTATGAGAAATTTTGGTATTAGAATTCTTAAGTGATAACAGGTTCAATAAAAGGTATTGTTGATAGAAAATTCCTTTACGTACAAATAGATAGGGATAATTTAATAATCGTTGAGGTATATGCGGATGATATAATCTTTGGTAGCAATGATGATTGATTAAGTAAGAACTTGCTACAAAGATGCAAAGTGAGTTCGAGATGTCTTTACTTGGTGAGTTGACATACTTATTAGGGCTTCAAATATCTTAGCAAGAGAAAGGAATATTTATATGTCAAGCCAAGTACATGAAGGAAATGCTCAAGAAATGCAAAATGGAATATTGCAATGCCGTCCTTACTCCGATGGTAACAGGTTGCAAATTGAGCATAGACGACTCATCTAAGGATGTGGATCAGAGGGTGTACAAATCTATGATTGGTAGTCTTCTATATGTAAAATCCTCTCGACCATATATTATGTAAGTGGTTGGACAAGAAGCAAGATTCCAAGTAGCACCAAAAGAATCACATATTATTTCCGTCAAAAGAATTCTTTGATATCTAAAGGGCACAATAGAATATGGCTTGTGGTATCCCAAGGGCAACAATCTCATTATTCAAGACTTTACAGATGCATATTGGGCAAGAAGCATTGATGATCGTAAGGGTACTAGTGGAGCAACATTCTATCTAGGTGGTTGTCTCGTATCATGGTTGAGAAAAAAGAAAACCTCAATCTCATTATCTATAATGGAAGTAGAATATATTGAAACAGTAGGTTGTTGTACTCAAGTCCTTTGGATGAAACAAACTTTGCAATATCTTTAAGTACAATTCAGTGAGCCTATTCCCATATTCTGTGATAACACCAGTGCCATCAACATCTCCAAGAATCCTATCATGCATTCAAAAACAAAACACATTCCGATAAAATATCGTTTTGTTAGAGAAAAAGTCACTAAAAGTAATATCAAATTTGAGTATGTTGATACAAAAGAAAGAATCGTTGATATCTTCACTAAACCTTTACCTTGTGAAGCATTCGCATATATTCACTAGAAGCTTGGGATTCTCCCAAGTTTTCATTAGATTTTCATTATTCAAAAAATAAAGGGGGAGTGCAAGTGTGTACAGGTCCGCAGGATGGTTGTGTCTCAGGGGGAGTTACCCTTTGCCATTAATGTTAAAGGGGGAGAGAAGGTAGTAGGAAGAGGTGCCCTGATCGTAGGGGGAGTACTTGTGTTGCCATCAATGCCAAAGGGGGGCATTGTTGGTCTAAAGACAATCTGAGGTTTTCATTGATGTCAACCCAAGTGTTGAGTGATAAAAGGTGCCTTTACAACTCCTAATTATCTTCATATTAATTATCAATCTGGGTAGGTCTTTCTATTTGAAGAGTGTACACAGTATGTGGCAGCTATTTAACTCAAAGAGTAATGCTTCTAAATTGCAGTATAGACCTTTTAAATACATGATTAAATGGATGCAACAAGTAAATTCTAATTGTAATTAAAAGAAAGCTCAATCATTTAATGAAATAAAATCCTACAACAATTTAGGTAAAAACAATATGCAATTCAAGTTACTGCAGTATTAGTTAAGAGTATAGTAGTGATAACTCTTCTCTTAGAGACTGATTGAATTTAAATCAAACACACTACTCTGTAAAACAATGATGACATCAATATGAGAGACTAACAACAGTAGATAATTCTCATTACATTTGATTACATCGAGAAAGATATTCATCTAGGAAACTCAATCCAAAGCGAAAGGAAACTAATTAAACAATAATGTTGTAAATTATATAAAATAGAGCTATTCTGTCAACACAAAGAAATAAGGAACAACAACGAAATAAAATAGTAGAAAGCAATAAAATATGAACTATCACACTTGCAAGAATAAAAAATATATGAGACAGGTGAAGCAGTGAACTCCACCAGAAACTCAGCCCTTAGCCGCCAGCGTACACTGCTGGTTACTTCAGATATATGAAAAGGAACAACAACTCCTCTTATATATTAATCATGAAAGAGTATTACAACATATTTACATTATTCGCTACAATAAAAGTCCGCAATTGAGAATTACAATAATAATAACAATAGTTATCCCCCTTCTACTTACAATTGTTTCCTTTTGTAATGAGAAAGGAGTAAAAAGATAGATGATAAAAGCGATCCCTCAGGATCTCTCAATCCTGAGGGATTCGCGTAATTTTCTAACTTCAAACATCTTTCCCTTCTCATGCTAATCCTATTGATTTTCTTTTGGATGTATCTGTAACTACCATGTTCCTTCCTTAGCTTGCTGCTTTTTTACTGTCCCTTAGTTAGGGAACAATAGTTGTCCCTTTTCATACTTTCCTGCATAAAGAAGGATGATAATTAGCCAAAGCATAACTGCAAATAATTTCTGTATTTCTGACCGTAATTTCTTAATAGATTAGCGTATTGAGATATAGAAAGGATGAGAATAAAGGAAAGGGATAATAAGTTAATAGTAAATTCATACCTTTTCCATGACCCAACATACTCCCCTGCTTACCCTTTTTCATGTCCTCATGAAAACCATGTAGTTTGTGTGCAAAGCAGTCAAGGAATAAGCTAGAGAGGGAATATCGTAAAGCGGTCTGAAACCATAATTATTGGCCAATATTCTAAAGATGTTCCCTGTCTATCCTTCATGCAGTTCATATATAGCCTTGTACCCTTCATCAGGATACGAAATAATAGGGCTGCAAAACCGACAACCTAGTCAATAAGGACCTTCCCTTAAGATGAGATTGCTATAAATGACAAAGCATTCTGCTGCGAATTTAAAATTTTTATAATTGAATGGCTCTCTATTCTATACATTGTTATTGAAAACTGTCCATCTGAACTTGGTTGTGGCCAAGGAACTTTCCTGAATGGAAAGGAAATACTCTACTCCTTTTTGGACAATCTTTTTGAATAGGCCCTAGAGTTTTGATTACTCCTTCCCTCTTCATCAAACTTTTGTGATTGGCCAGCATTTGTAATGGGTGTTTTGGTTCACCTCTAACCCAAAGGTCCAGTCCATTTTCCTGCCTCTAGAATGTGTTATGAGCCTTCAACCATTTCAGTTGGTTAAAAACGAATGAAATAAAAGCCTGAAAATGTACATCCCCTACAAATGGATTGGGGTTCTTTTTAGTTTCTTCTTCTAATACAAAATTATGCAAATAAAATTCACACAGTAGCCTCTGTACTTTTACCCCATGATGTTTGCAACAATTTATAAAATCCTCAATTGTTTTCAACTCTGTCGGTTTTCCAGCTTTGACAGCTTTGATCTTCAACTGGAAGTATCTTTCCATCAAAAATACAACATAGTTATTGGCAGGAGATCTACATGCCAATATGTCAGTCTATAAGTAGAAAATAGTATCCATTTAGCTCCTGGCCTTTTCCAATATGAGCTTTATTTTCACAATCCTCTCTTCTACCTTTCTATATTTATCAAATGCCTCACTTTATGAGATGTTCATGTCTCGAAGTTGCTTTTGTAATTCCTAGTATTTCTGCTAGGGGGCTGTTTCTAGTTCAAGGCGTTCGTTCTATGGTAAGCTGAGCCTGGGCTAAAAATTCTTGAAGATTCACTATGCTGGGGTCATTGCTCATCATGACATTTTTGGCTTGCTTATTTGTCTGTGTACCCCTGCTATGAGAATGGATGTTGATTGTCTATGTTTTTTTGCTATCGAAGGCCCAAACCTCTGTCTACGTAGATGTGTTGTAGGAGGATGCTATCTTTGTCTGAATGGCTAGGTCATGAGAAAGTATAAACTCTATTTGGGTAGTTGTTTCTACAAAAATTACATGTTGTTCCCGAACAAGTTCATTGATTATGGGCTCAGTTTGAGTCCCCGTAGCTTTTGTTTCCTACAATTCAGTTTGGATGGTTGCATTTATTGTTTCTATGGTTTTGTCTAGGACTTTCCTTGCTAATAACTCCCTTATTTTTTGTTTGTGCCTCTTCACTATTTTTCACAGCCTCTTTTGTTCCTTCTTGATCTTTTTAATTGTGGCTCTGTTTTTTTTAGGGGGAGCAAGTATTTTGCTGGTCATTTCTGCTCCTAATGAGCTTGGTTGCTCATTTTCACTCTGCTCTAAAAGGACTGTATCCCCAGATTTATTGTCATCTTCTTGGTCTATTTCCATGTCCTCTGTTTGGTTTATATTTTCTATATTTAGGTTTACCTGGCAGGGTTCTTCTGGAGGTATATTGCTAGTTTGGTCCGCCTCTTCTTGAGTAACTTCTGCTTTTGTCTATACTTCACAGATTACATTTTCTGGTATGCTCTTGTTGTGGCTAGATTTTTCTTCTGATTGGGTTGCTCCAATGTTAAAGTTAAGCAAGCTTTCGGGCTGTATAAATTCATTCATATTGGCTAAAATCTAGGCCAATTCAATATCATGTAGTAAGTCTTGTGGGGGACTTGTATTTGGTGTTGAGGGGAGTTATGTTTCATTTCTTTCCTCTTCACTAGAGTGATCTGTTTCCCCCTCAAGTTCTGACTCTCGGTCATCCCATTCTTCCAACTGTAAATATTGCCCATTTTCTAGACTAGATAGTTCTATGGGCTGGCTACTACTACCCTAGGGATTTTCAGTTGTTCCCAAGCTTGTCCTTAATCTAGCAGAGTGTATGTGTTTTCGTGGAATGTTTGCTTTGTGGGTAGTCCTTTTCCTCTTTGGGACAGGGTTACGAATAGGTAAAGCTAATCCCCCTTCTATGGAAAATATTAATTCTTCCCAACTCTTTTGTTGTTGGACAAGTCTGTAGCTAACTATCAGCCTAATTAAATAATGATGACTTACAACTATTTCTATGTGTCGTGATTTTCTTATTCTTTCAACATAATCATGTAGTAAGAAATTCAAATATGCAGGTAGATTTACTGAACATTTTTTGCTTCAAAACTGCTAACAGTTTAAGTTGTCGTGGCCTTACCACATCTTTGCATCTGTCCCATGTAATGAAATTCTGAACAACTCTGGCCAGTTCTCCCCATGGTTCTCCAAGGGATGATGGTCAAACTCCTTTTCCTTTCATGATCAGCTCTTGCCCTTCATCTTTAAATATTTCAATGACATCCTGAAGCTTCAGTCGTTTATTTGTCCACATGGGTCCTTCAGCTGGTAATCCAAAAACCTCTGCAATCACAACATCTGAGACTGTGATTTTTCTTCCCCTCACAATAGACTGGCCGTTCTATAAATTCTGTAGGAATTCTATGGAAATTTGTTTCATTGGGTTGCTGGAATCATGTGAAATATGCTGCCCACCCGGCTTGGACTAGAATTTCTCTAGTGGCATCAGAAACAGCCAGTATCAGCGGCTCCCTACTCACTGCTCGTCCTCCCATATTACTTGAATTCTACACACTATAAGTAAGCACAGGTAACATAGAAATAGACGGAGCCAACGATGGAAAAACAAGTTGTTATGATCATTATATCGGATGATATTATTCAGCATAAATACCATTAAAGACTTTCTATTATGGAATGTCATATAGTCTGGCATAACCAAATAAAGGACTGACACGCATGCATAAGTACTTTGGGAGTCACACTCACCCCCCTTTGAAATGATAGGTCACCTTCGACTGAGTGAATGAAGGAAAATCATGCTGGTGGTGACGTACAAGGATGATGGGAGTGATAAGGTATGACTATTTATGAAAGGATCGCAAGAGATATCGAAATGTTGAAATCAATGCATATAAGATAATTATCAATTCGTGAGGAGATGCTATGAGATGATTTCGAAAAGGGAAAAAGGACATCTAACACAAAAAAAGATACCTTGCCATCATAATTCCACTTAAAGCTTATTATGATTGATATTTTTAGAAGATATCCATGTATAAAGGTTCAATCATAAATTAGGAACATAATCGCTTTGTAGTAAAGATACCAAATAAGGAAAGAGACTTATAATAGTTATTGATGTTGGAAATATGACTTCAGTACCATTAGCAGAGTTGTTGTTGCCTGCAGGCATCTATAGCCTTGACAAAGTTGCTTTCTAATGCTTTGGAACCATAGTCCTTTATGTAAAATAGGGAAAGTGCATTATGCTATCATAGTGGAGACCAATGTGCTGGCTTGGTGACCAGATGAACACATTTCCATTCACTAGGAAGGAGCAAAAGGTGGACAGGATGGCTTGTGATGAGACCCCTTATCCTCCATCTGTAACAAAATCATACAATTGTTAGTAAACATATGTATATATATATATATATATATTATATATATATATATATATATATATATATATATATATATATAATAGATAGATAGATATAGATAGATAGATAGATAGATAGATATAGATAGATATATATATATTAGAACAAAACATCTTATTTATACATAAAGGGTGGTTCAACACTCCTTAGGAGTAAGAAGGGCGGATGAAGTCTAAACATATCAAATAGAAGAAGGTATGCCCTTAACATTATTTGATTAAAATGAATAGAGAGAGTTATAGGGTTTAGGGAAGAACCAACATGGTACAATTAATCAATCACTTTGATTTATAATGGAAATAAGGATAGTGAAATGATATAGATGGTTGTGTCCTTTCTTTTTTGATCAATACAAAGCAATCTTGTTTAGAGATGATATATTGAATACTTGCTTGTTCCAGTAATCCTCAGATTTGTATCCTTTCATATATATTTGTACCTTTGCGCATGATAGAGGGTCATAAAAACTGAAATAATATTCACAAAGTGCTTATTTCCTAAAGAAAACCTCACACAAAGAGTGTTGTTCCTTGTAGGGAACAACAAGAAAAGATACAAAAAAAGGTGTTGTTCCTTAAAGGGAACAACAACTATTTCCTATAAGGAACAACGAATGAAAAATACACGCCGATGGTGATGTTCTGTGTTAGGAATAGCAAAAGGATATATACATGATGGTGCTATTCCTTATAGGGAACAATAGTTGTTCCTTAGGAGGAACAACAGGAAGAAAAATTGCACACCGAAACTGTGGTTCCTTAGAGGGAAAAATAGTTGTTCCTTAGAGGGAACAACAGCTGTTCCTTAGAGGGAATAAAAACTATTCCTTAGAGGGAATAGTAGTTGTTCCTTAGCGGTAACAACAACTGTTCCTGAAATGGAACAACAGAAAAACAGATGCAAACGAGACTGTTGTTCCTTAGAGGGAACAATAGTTGTTCCTTATAGGGAACAACAATTGTTCCTTTAAGGGAACAACAATTGTTCCTTAAAGGGAACAATGAGAAAACAAGTTCAAATGAAACCATTGTTCCTTTAAGGGAACAATAGCTGTTCCTAAGAGGGAACAATAGCTATTCCTTAGAGGGAATAGTGAGAAAACAAATCCAAAGGAAACTGCTATTCCTTAGAGGGAACAACTGTTGTTCCTAAGAGGGAACAACAATTGTTCCTTAGAGGGAACAACAAAAAACAAATACACACGAAATTGTTGTTCCTTAGAGGGAACAACAACTATTCCTTAAAGGAAACAGAAAAAATCAAATAGACATGAAAGTGTTATTCCTTAGAGGGAACGGCAGTTGTTCCTTAGAGGTAACAACAACTTCTCCTTAAAGGGAACAACATGAAAACAAATAAGTAGGGAATTGTTGTTCCTTAGAGGGAACGACAGTTTTTCCTTAGAGGGAACATCAACTGTTCCTTAAAGGGAACAAAAAAAAGCAAATACACATGAAAGTGTTGTTCCTTAGAAGGAACGGCAGTTGTTCCTTAGAGGGAACAACAACTGTTCCTTAAAGGGAACAACACGGAAAAAAAATAAACAAGGAACTGTTGTTCCTTAGAGGGAATGGTAATTGTTCCTTAGAGGGAACAACGATTGTTCCTTAAAGGGAATAACACAAAAATCAAATATACAGGGAACTGATGTTCCTTAGAGGGAATAACATCTATTGCTTAAAGGGAACAACAATTATTCCTTAAAGGGAACAACACAAAAATATGTACACAAAATTGTTGTTACTTAGAGGGAATGACAACTGTTCTCTGGAGGGAACAACAACTGTTGCTTAGAGGGAACAACAAAAGAGAATTTATATACAATTTATACAAGCAAATTCAATCAAAATAGAAAGAAAAATTTTTATGTACAAATTTCAAAAACAAATGAATTATTCACCAGGCTGATGTTGAGGATGGGTTGCCCTCTTTAGCCAGAATCTATATGGTGGAATCTTCCTGTAATTGTTGGCAAAAGGACTCCTTGGTAAGCAGTTTGTGATAGAGTCGTACTCGATGTCCATTCGCTTTAAAAGAGTAACCAGACCCATCAATAGTGGCTAATGTGAGGGTGCCATTTTCGTGTACCTTTTGTATCTCATAAGGTCCTAACCATCTGGTTTGGAGTTTTCCCAGGAAATCCTGGAACCTAGAGTTGTACAGGAGTTCCCAATCTCCTTTGTGGAAGATCTTCTTTTTGATAAGGGCATCATGCCATTTCACTCTTTGTTTCTGAATCAGTGCAGTGCGTTGAAGAGCTGATAGCCGGATTTCATCCAATTCATTGATTTTATGTAGCCTATTAATCTGTGCTTCGCTTAAGTCCAAGCCTACCTCCTGAGCTATTCTCAATGTCTAGATCTCAAATTCAATTGGGAGGATAGCTTCTTTGGAAAACACTAGCTGATATGGGGAATATCCCATGGTATTTCTCCATGTCTTGCGGTATGCCCATAGGGATTCTGGCAATCGGGTAGCCCAATCACATCTATGTGATGCAACTACCTTTGTGAGTGTTGCCTCGATTACCTTATTGGTGCTTTCTACCTGGCCATTTATTGTGAGTGGTATGGAGTCATGATTCTGTGCATGATATGATGGTTTTTGAATGTTGCAGTGATCTTATGGCCTATGAATTATGGTCCTCCATCGGTAATTACCTCTCTAGGCAAGTCATATTGCACGTATAGTTGGAAAACAAAGTGGATTACTGAGTCCTCTATTTCCCTTGGTAGTGCCTTTGCCTCCGCCCATTTAGTCACATACTCAATTACAACTAATGTATAAGTCTTTTGATTAGATGATGGGTTTATTGGGCCAATGAAATCTAATGCCCATCACTCAAAAGTTTCAATGACTATCTACGAGTGTAGGGGCATCTCATTAGACTGCCTAGGGAATCCCATTCTTTGGCAACTTTCGCATGCCTCTATAAACTTCTTGGCATATTTAAAAATGGTGGGCCAATAATATCCCATCTGTAATACCTTATGACCAGTCCAATGGTCTACAAAATGTCCGCCACAAGGCCCATCGTGGCAAGCTTTCAGGATGTCGAAGATCTCGTCTTCCCTGACGCATATTCTAATGTGCATATCAGCCCCTGTATGAAATAAATAGCCTCCGAATCAAGAGAATCACGTGCTATGTTGTACTATTTGTTTTCTTTCATTAGGCATCAGATGCTTGGGTAACTTGCCTACTGCAAGCAATTTGTGACATTCGCGTACCACAGTGTTTTTACAGTTACAGCAAATAAATGTTCATCAAGAAACTAGTCTTTTACTACTTCCAAGTCATCTGTCTTTGGCATCTGTGAAAGGAAGTCTGTTACTAGATTTTCTTTTCTTGGTCAATATTTGATAGTGATATCAAATTCCTGCAAAAGAATCAACTTTCTTGTCACTCTTCCATTTCTAACAGGTTTATTATGTAGATATTTAATAGCAGAGTGATCAGTGTATAGAACCATAGGGTATCCTGTTATATAATGTCTGAATTTATTGATAGCATAGATTACAACCAAAAATTATTTTTTAGTAACAGTATAATTTAATTTAGTAGGAGATAGATTTTTGCTGATATTGTATATTTCATATGGCTTTTTATCTTCCTCCTAGCTGAGAACTACTCCAATGGCTGTGTCTCAAGCAATGGATGAAATATGGAATGGAAAATCCCAGTTTGGGCCCCTTAATACTGAGGATGTTGATACAAGCCACTTTAAATCTTCAAAAGCACTGTCACATTTATTAGTCCAAATGAAATCAATCTTGTTAATGCATATAGTGGTGCAGTAATTTGAGAAAAATTCTTTATAAATCTTCTATAATAGCCAGAAAATCCCATGAAAATGCGTACCTTAGTTTGTGTGGAAGGGGTAGGTATTAAAATAATTATCTGAAGTTTTGCTGGATCTACCTGGATCCTAGCCGCTGAGATATAGTGACCCAAGATGAGGCCCTCAGTCATCACCATGTGGCATTTTTCATGGCTTACATAGAGCCTATGGCAATGCATCTTTGAAAAACTTTCTCTAATGTTTGTAATGCTGGCTTGAAGTCATCTCGGGTGTAAAGTCATCCATGTATAGCTCGAGCCCTTCATTTATTAGATCTGAAAAAATGTTGAGTATAGCCCTCTAAAATGTGGCAGGTGCATTACATAGCCCAAAAGTTAAGACCCTGTAAGTGAATGTTCCCTAAGGGTAGGTAAAGGTAGTCTTATCCTGATCTTCAAGGGCAATTTGAATTTGATTGTATCCACTAAAGCCATCTAGGAAAGAAAAGAATTTTTTTTCCTGCCAATATGTCTAAGACCTGGTCAATGAATGGAAGGGGACAATGGTCTTTTTTGGTTGCTTGATTAAACTCTCTATAGTCAACACATATACGCCACTTTCCATTCTTTTTCAGCACCACTACTAATGGAGAGACCCATTTTTTGTCAGCTATGGAGTAGATGAAGTTTATATCTAACTATTTTTGTAGTTCAACTTTAAAAATATCTTTAAGATGAGGATTTAACCTCTGTTGGGGTTGTCGAATGGGCCTAACATCCTTCTCTGTATAAATGTGGTGCATGCATAATTGGGGATCAATCCCTTTCATGTTCGGGTAATCCCATGCAAAGGCCTCTTTATATTTTCTTAGGAGTTGAACAAGCTTCTACTCTTGGTCAACAGTCAGATTTTTGTTAATATTCAAAGTTTTTCCTAGCTCATTTTCTATGGTTTTGTTGTTATAAACAGAAGTTGTTGGTATTGATTGATCGTTAATATCTTTTAAGGGATCTTCTTCTATGTCGTTATCAAGGGCTGATTCAATCATGTGACATTTTATATGGGATACGACATCTGGTTTGTTAATGTAAGTGCCAATGATGTCATCTTTCGTTTGATCCTTAAATTCAAGAGCATCTTCTAGGGTTAGCGGTGATCTAATGTTTTCCGTTAGATATGATACATGTTGTTTTCTGGTTTTGATTATTGTTAAACTTGGCTGAGCTGGAGGATATAAGGCTAATTTTTTCACATTGTTTCATCTTGCTATAGTCATACTACTTGTTTGATAGCTTATGTAACCATCCGCGGTTGCTAGCCAAGGTCTAACTAGAATTAGGGGATGTCCATCGAGTCAGTTTCTAGGATTAATGATCAGAAAGTCTGCAGGGTATTCCCAAGTGTCTACTGACACCATTACATCCTATAATCTACCTTCTGGTTTGACTACCGATTGGTCAACCAATTTCAACAAGATTGTCGTTGGGTCCAAGGATGTAATGCCAAGATTTTGACAAGTTGTGGTTGTAAGAATATTGATTGCTGCTCCTAAATTGACTAATACTGGGGAAGGAGCATCCATTTATTTGCATAGTGACTATAGGATTTCCTGGGTCCTCATATTTTACAGGTGTTTCTCTTCCTGATAGTAAATCAGATAAGGTACTGACTACATGGACAGTTGGTGTTGTTTTTATTTTCCTCTTTGGCTTTTTCATACACAACTCTTTAATAGTTTTTGCATAAATCAGAATGTCCTGAATAGCCTGGAGGAGTGGTATTTTTATACACAAATTTTTCAATTCTCCCAGCAGATCAAAATCAGGGTTTTCTATTTGGCGGGGTATGATTAATCTTTCTGGGAATGGTGGAGACGAGGTGATCGTTTGATCATGAGTTTTCTATTTAACCATGTCCTCCACTTGTGATGCTCATTCTACAGGTAGCTATCTTCAATTTGTTTGTTTTTATCCCCCTCTGATTCTCTTATCTACCTAGATCTTTATAGAAGCTCATTGTACTCCCTTAACTCGGTTTCTGGCTCTTGTCCTTCAATAATTTGTACAAATTGAAATATTATATTATTGGGGTTCGGGTTGGGTTGGGCTGGGAGTTGCGGTCGTAGGTTGGTTCGAGGTTTCTGTTGCAATGTATAGGGTGTTGGCAGTGTGGGTTGAGGTAGGGGGATTGTTCCTGCTGGATGATTTGTAGGTCTTTTCCAACTTGACTGCCAGTTCTGGTTCTATGAAGTCGAGGGTGGCGATTAGGATTGATTATTCTTCAAAAACGGTGGGAAGTAAGAGGAATTTGGCCAATTTTTATTTTGATTTGATTGGTTGGGCCATGATGGCATAGGGAACAACTTTTGTGACCAATTGGAAAAACGTGGTTGATTCTGCCACATGGCTCCTAGGTATTTGTCGCGAATAATATTGCGAAGTTTGAAAGAAAGAAGATGGATCAGTCAACGTACCTGTTTGTCATGGTTGCCATTGGCAAAGATGATTTCATAGGTAGATTGGTTTTGTTTCTTCCTCTACCTCCTTATAGACTGCTTTTAACCATGGGAGTGATGGGTAGCTTTCTATGGTATGATCTTTAGTACATATGGCACAAGTTTGCACCATATCCAGTGGGCATTCTTTGTGACTATGCTTCTTCCTGCATCTAGGACAGAATAATTTTGTTTTGCTTCTGCCTGCTTTTGTTTGGCTTGCATAATGTCCAATTTCATTGTTAGAGTTCCCAAAATATATGTTTTGAAATCCTCTAGCAGGTTTCCAATTTTTGCACGAGTTATACCTCCACAAGAGATTTTGTTGTCCCTTGTGGTCATGTCGCGTTCTGCTGGTTTCAATCTCTTACTGCCTCTTGAGGACCTGATACACAATTTAATAACGTTAGTATATTCTTCTTGATATATATCATCTTTGCCCATAATATTTAATGTTTCTATCCATTGTTCTTTCATCCCTTTAATAAATGTAGTTTTTAGCACATTATCAAGTAAAGGCAAAGTTGCATAGGGAGACTATTGGAGGTTATATTGAAATCATTCCACATATTCTTCTAATGTTTCACTGGGTCTTTCTACCATTTGGAATATTTTGTCTTTCAATTCCCTAGATCTGCAATAGTCCTGATATTGTTTTAGGAAAGCGGTTTTCATTTGTTCCCAATTATTTATTGTGCCACCACCTAATCCCATAACCCAACGCAAGGCTGCTGCTCTCAATGTGGAAGGAAACAATTTTAGTTTTTTGGGGTCAGTGGTATAATCATAACCCCAACATAATACATCAAATTCAAACAAAAATGCATCTGGATTCTGTGATGTTAATCCATGAAAGGTGGGAATATTTTGGGGAGGGATAGCTTTCATGGGTGTGTTGATTGTTGTGTCAACGATGGGATATTGCAATGTAGAGGTCTGAGGTGCTTGTGGGTTGTTGTCCATTTGGTCAAATATGTGCCAATACCCTTCTGGGATATCTAGAGAGTTATTCCTAGGTTGATCAGAAGGGGTGGGAATGATCTTAACAGCACTCCCTCGATCTAGGATACTAGGTGTTCCTTGTTGAATTACTACTTGAGGGGATCTTGGTTCCTCTGTTTCCCTTGTTTCTCCTCATCCTTCATGAATATTACAAGAATTCCCTTCTTATGAGGAAATTGTGTGCGAATTTTCAATCTCTTGCAAACTCTGCTCAGTTCCTATTGTTTTGTTGTGGACCTTAGCATAGGCTACAGATGGTGAGCCTGTGGCCCGAAGGGAGACAGTAGGTTGTCTGGAAGCAACATTTCTAGGACCTACTGATGGCTAAGATTTAGCTTTATTTAAGATATCATCTATGAACATTGATCGTCCAAGGTTCATTGTTCCTTTAGATCTATCAGGTTTGGGTAGTGGAATTGGATTGCTTTCAGGTTTTTTCTTCTTAGTCATTCATGCAAAAAATTCAAATGTTTATCTCTACCCCAAGTTCTTAACAATTTTACTGGAAAGCATGCGGGCGAGTAGGCATTTTATGTGCTTCGTACATAGGTTCTTACCTTTCCTTTTTAATACCCAGTTCTCTCCCAACAAATAGGAAGCAAATAAATACATATTTCTGTAATTGTGTTGAAAAGTGGGCAGAGGAGCAAGAACCTTACTTGCTCGTTATGTAGGTTCTTACCTTCACTTTTCAAAACCCAATTCTTCTTCAACAACAATCATCAGATGTAAATTACTCCTTAGAAATGGCTATACTCCCCCCGGCAACAACACCAAAATGTTGAGTGATAAAAGGTGCCTTTTCAACTCCTAATTATCTTCACATTAAGTATCAATCAAGGTAGGTCTTTCTATTTCAAGAGTGTAGATAGTATGTGGTAGCTATTTAACTCAAAGAGTAATGCTTCTAAATTGTAGTATAGGCCTTTTAAATACAAGAGTAAATGGATGCAGCAAGTTGTTGGAAATAATACTGAGAGGGGGGGTGAATCAGTATTATCAAGTCAATTATTTTATTTTCCAAACCCAGATGATATACGCTACTTCAATTAGTGAAAATCGCATATATACGCAACTACAGATAAGGAAACCCGCGTATATCATGCAGAATTATAATTTAATTTATCTTATAGACGTTGATCATTAATCTATGCATCAGAATCAAAGAAACATTAACCAGAAACAGTGAAACAGACCAGAAGACAATCACACACAAGAACACAAGATATAAGGTGGAAACCCAATGTGGGTGAAAACCACCTGCTGCAATTTGTCTCTATCTTCCTTTATTTAGAAACTTCTTTTTACAATGTTTCTGTACTGGTGTAGTCATTTACCAGTATGCAGGCTGCTACCTGCAAAGAGCTACAACCCTCTCTCGTTCTCCAGCTTTTCTTGGAAGGGAGCTACAACCCCCTTAGCTCTTGTACTAGCTGGGATACTAGTATGCAGGCTACTACTTGCAGAAGGCTACAACCTTCTCTTATCTTCCAAGGACCACATTTCATAAATTTTCAGACTGGATCCATGAATATCAATCAATCATCAAACAATCTCCTTTTCACCAATTAACACTGAATCAAATTGACTCTTCTCTGACAGTTGTACCCAAAACACAGTAATAGTAACGACACACCAAATTCTAAACCTGGAACATTGCAGCAATAAATAGAAGCGGCTAGAACACAATTTAAGAGACGTACGCTACTTTAATAACCAGAAACTTGCATGCATAGGCTTCTGTGTTTTGACCAACCTATGTATACGCTGCTTTTAGTCACAGAACCAGCTTGTAGACGCGCCTTCGCTTCACTGAACTTGCATACAAATCTATAAAGGATAATTCACTCTTCCAATCATTCAGACATTAGTTAACCCAGATTACCAGATTTATAGATCAAGCATGTGCCACATATAAAAGATCAAAATCGTTCAAAGATACTATTATTCAAGCCTTAATATTTTGACCCTTCAATAGAACTTATCCTTCTCCTTGTGCTCAGGTTCCTCCTTCATTCAAATCTAGATCTGCACCATGTTATCACTCAGGTTGTCCCTAGGCTCCTTATAGGGATACGGCCGAGGTAACCACAAACCAATCTTTGGATTGCAGGTACTATCCCACCTACAATCAGAGAGGGCTCTCTCTTTATTGATTCAACTTTGTTGATGATTGTAGGCTAGCTTTTGGTTCATGGGTTTTTTGTTTGGGTTTGGATGGAAGGTAGAAATCTCAAGCAAAGAGGCAAGGTAAGGTGTGATAATTTTCAAACCATTGGGTGTGGAGTCATGGATTAAGGCTGGCTATTGCGTCTTCTTGATCACAAGAGGATTAAGGAGCAAGATAGCCACACATGATACAATTAACAGTCTACCAAAGGGATGGAATGATGGAAATCAGGGATGAAAGGCAAAGGAGAATCATTTCATCATACTAAAAAAGAGGATAAATGGATGAATGGTGATCTAGGAGAAGTTAAAAATTCCTAAATTATCATTCATATGTGAAAAAAACAACGTAAACAAGATCATTTAAGTATACATGCTCATAGCTATTTCTGATGAAAACATAGAAAAATGGAGAAATTGAACTTAAGGTGTAGTGAAACAAATCTTAAGCTATTCTTTTTTCCTACAATTTAGAAGGCGGAACGGTGGTAAAAACATGAAAATTAACAGAGGAGAGAAACACTTATTGAATCATGTAGAAGCACAGGAATTCCGTAATCACTCCTTGGCCAATTGAACACATCAAACAATTTTGAAATCCACGCTTTCAACAATCTTTGATTATAGAAAGTATGACAGTTACAGTGCGGGTCTCTGCTTGGAGAAAATGCTGGGAAGAAAATTAAGCAATGTCTTCGACTCACTAACTAACCAACCTACCAACCAATCAACCCCTCACTACATTGTTTAGGGTGGTATATATAAGCAAAATATCAGAAAGACATTCATTACAATTGACCTAAACAGGTCTTCTAGAAAAGCTCTTCAAAAATCTAAGTGTTGCTGGAATTAAATGCAGGTAAGTCATTTCGGCTGCGCTAGAGGCAGCTGAATCAGAAAAGATTACAATCTAGCCCTTGGAGGCTTGATGCGGTGCTACTGGGATGATTATGCTTCGGGATCTGTAGTTCTGCTCTGGTGCGAGTTAAAAGTGCAATGATTATGATTTGAGGGCTTTGAGTGGCTTCGCCCTCTTTCTTTGACTCTGCTGGAAGGTATTAAATGTTCTCCTGCTTCGGGCCGCTGCTTAAGATTTTCACTGATACACTTTGCCGCTACATTGATGGCTTCCGCCGCCTACTAATACTCTTTGACACGCTTGCTACCTGATGATTTGATCTGATACACTTTAAACTCTGTCATTGGTCCTCTATTGTCTTTAAACTAGATCAATTTGGCACGATTGGGCAATTTTTGGGCTTTTTCGTCGCACAACGGGCCAAGGAATCAAAATATTCCCCAAAGATTCCCCGAAACGGCCTATTTCCCGTAGCGATGCGTGATTAGCGCTAATTGCGCATTGGAAAATTCCTCTGTTTCTCATTCTGGAGCTCCGAAGTGCGATTTCTCTTCCTGCGCATATTTTCGGCTTTCTGGTTGCTGACGTCAGCATGATGTCAACAGTATAGTGGATGACGTCAGCCTGCGGTGGGTCCCTGGTATGGAAGTGACATGGTCGGGTGCTGATACTGAAGGCGATGTGATGAACTTCTCCGATGCAATCACAATATCGCATCGGCGCGGAATGGGAAGGCGTTTTAGTCGGACATTTGGCGCTTGCGACTGTCGATCGCCGATATCGCGATATCGCATCGGGTGGCGATGGATGGGTCATAACTTGCATGGAGAGGATACAACAATCTTGCGATGCGATCTGGCTTTCTTTGGTCTGCGGAGTGTTAAGGAAGTCAGCAAGGGATTTGTTGCGGTCGGAAGGAGTAAGTAAGTGGGTGTGAAAGGCATTTGAGGCTTCGGAAGGGGTCTGATCACCTCAAAGGGATTCTATACTCTGGAGGGAGTCCATTGTATTTAGAAGATGGTTTGAAGGGGTAGCATGAGGGTTCTTGCTAAGTTTCAAGTAAACTGAGCAATTTCCGGGGGTACTTATGGTTATTTTTCAACCAGGGGGAGGGATATTTACATAGGGGATGATTTACATAATTTTAGTAGGGGGATGGGAAAATATAGGGAGCTAAATAATAATATCAGTGGTTAATATGGAGATAGTGAGGAAGTGCTAAGTTCAGGAGACCTTAGGCTATTACAAGGGGATAGAACCTTTTTCAGACAGAGTATGGAACAACTTTGAGTAAAGCAGATCTTCACCCAAGCTAATGCTATGAAAATGATGGAACTTAAGAGGTATCAAACAGATCTTGACCTCTTTTGGGGAATTTAGTTAATGATTGGGGGGGAAATGGAGAAAGGGAGTTAGTTATACTTGTTTTTGAGCTTCTCGCATAGAACTGCCTGCTGATTGTGTCCTGAGTAAAGATGACGCCTGGAAATTTGGAACTAATCAGCAATTAAGATCCAACAACCTCAAAACTACCTACCCAGCCTACTTACCTAACATTTTTTCTTCTTTTGATTTAGGTGCACTTAGACTTGCAAACCCATCATTCCATTTTTTCTTTTCATGCTTTCCTATCTACAGGCTACCCTTATTTCATCCAAGGGCCCAGATTAAGCTGTTGGGCTCCTTTGATTCTCTACCTATCTAAGAATCTGCCAAGATTAAGCTGTTTGGATAGATTTACATTCTCTATATTCTAAAACAGGAAATTTAAACCTAGGGAGACCAAGATTAAGCTGTTTGGACCTCCCTTTAGCTGAAAATTGGTGATACCAGAATAACTTCTCAAAAATTTGGAAGGCAATTAAATGAACTCTGAGTAGCCTTCTTCGCTTGGAGATTGTTAAGAAAATATGCAGCATTGCAGCATGCAAAGTATGACATATTTGGCCTGTAAAAATGTCAATCATGAAATATAAGTAACCTGCTGCAGGAGGAGGCTAACAGTGGCTCCACTTGGGGATGGTTTCTCCTTGTGAGAAGCCAAGAACAGCAAGTCAGAATGCCTTAGTCTTTAGTTTTTGCTGTTTTGAATGTCTTCTTCCTGACTGTTGGATTGATTTGAACTCTTGGTAACAACTCTTTCCTTTCGCTTGTGCTACTGCTAAACTGTAAAACACTGCCTTCTTTCTTCTGCGTGCTCCAGCATTATGGATTCTTACAAAAATCGAAATACTGATATATACAATTATCTACAAAATAAACCACCATCTGCTCTTTTCAAGCAAGAGGATCATTGTAGTGCTTCAGCATCCGACCATTGACTGGGCCTTCTTCAGCTGTGCTTCCATCTGGAGATTTGAGAAAATAGGTGTTATTGCCTTGCACAGTGCTGATAATGTATGGACCTTTCCACAGAAAATCGAATTTTGTGTGTTTTCCCTTGTCTTCTCTTCGTGAATCCCATCTTAGAACTTTGCTGGCTACCCTGAAATCGTCTGCTTTGGTCTTCTTATCAAACATTTTCTTGAGTTTTTCCTGCAATATCTGAGCTCTGTTGAAGACTTGTTCTCTGGTTTGCTGAAGGTGAATGGTTTGATTAACTCTTCTCTGCATATCATTCGGTTCAGCCTGAATTTCTTGAAACAATTTGATAGTAGGTATGCCCAGAGATGAAGGAAACTTGGCTTCCATGCCATATACAAGTTCATAAGGGCTCATCCTGATGGATTTTTCGGTGGAAAGTTTGTCTACCCACAGAGCATTCTTGAGCTTTTTGTGCCATTTCTTTTTGTTTTCTTCCAGCAGCTTCTTTATCATATTGATGAGGCTTTATTTGGAAGACTCGGCCAAGCCATTACCTTGAGGGTAATAAGCTGTGGAGTGACCTAAGGTAATGTGGTATTTATGGAAAAATTTGATGATTTTATTGGATTTGGAAGTCGCGGTGTTGTCAGTGATAATTTTCTCAGGGCAGCCGAATATGGAAAGGATATTGCTCTCAAGGAATTGGATAATGGTGGAGTCATTGGCTTGCCTACACGGGATGGCTTCAATCCACTTGGTGAAATAATCGGTGGCCGTTAAAATCCACTTGTGTTGGCCCGAGGAAGAGGGATGGATTTCTCCAATGAAGTCAAGACCCCATTGTTGAAAAGGTTTCTCAGTTGAAATGGGCTTAAGGGGCAAGGGAAGTAGTTTTCTTTTCCCTTCAAAGATTTGGCATTTGTGGCATGAGACAGCAAACTTCTTTACATCTGCAAATAAAGAGGGCCAGTAATAACCAGCCCGTAGGATCTTGTCAGCCGTGGATTTCCAATAGAAGTGTCCTCCACAGTCCCCTGCATGAAATTCTTTCATGATGCTGTTAGTTTCATCTACAGTTAAACATTTAAGCAAAATACCTTCATGATTTTTCCAAAATAAAGTACCATCTATGACACAAAAGTTTGATTATTTCATCCTTAAAAATCTTTTCTTGGTTCTAGACAATCTTGGGGGAGCACACAGGTTTAATAATACAAAGCAAATATCAGCATACCAAGGGGATTGCATGAAGGTTTCACTGATCTGTGGAGTCGCCAGCTCCGGTTCATCGTCTAGTTGATTAATGTCTAATGCTTGGAAGTTTGTTTCAGACATTAGCTTGGCTAACCCTTGTCCTTTTATGAGCTTGGTGGGCTTTATCTCAATGTCGTATTCAAGGATGCTAGCAATCCACTTGCCTCTTTTTCCTTCCAGTCCATCTTCAGTTAGTAGATCCTTTACAACAGCATTAGGGACATAGGCAATCACATGGGAGTATAGGATGTAAATGCTGAAATCTTTGATGGTTTTGACCAGGGCGTAGGCTTGCTTCTCCATAATCTGAAATTTCAAGGGTGCGTCTCTCAAAGCTCGGCTGAAGAAAGCAATTGGCGTCTTGTTGCCCTGATCATCTTTCTGCAGAAGGACAACAACTATAGTGTGTTCAGATGCGAAGGAAAAAATGATAAAATCTCTGTCGAATTGAGGACTGGTAAGGACAGGTGTTTGAGTTAGGGCAGTTTTTATAATCTCAAAAGTTTGCTTGGCCTCAAGAGACCATCTTACCTTCTCATCCTTTTTCAGCATGTTGCTCAATAGCCTTATTAGCTCGGCTAGGTTTGGGATAAACCTCCTTAGGAAGCTGATCTTTCCGAGGAATGCTTGCAATTCTTTTATGTTTCTTGGGTAAGGGATTTGGAGGATAGCTTGAATTCTTTCCGAGTCAATTCTGATCCCATCTTTTGATACTATATGCCCTAAAAGCTTGCCTTCCTCTAGGGCAAACAGGGACTTCTTAGGGTTCAAGGAAATGCCGTATTTCCTACATGTCATGAAGATTTGCCTTAAGTGCTTAAGGTGCTCTTGGTCGGATTTGGAGAATGGGGTCAGGTCATCAAGGTAAACTACGAGGAAATCATGTATCTCCTTAGCAAATGCAATATCCATTGCCCTTTGAAAGGTAGCACTGACGTTTTTCAGCCCAAAAGGCATGTTAACATACTTATGTTCCCCAAGGTGTGGTAAAAGCTATCTTGTCTTGGTCATCTAGGTGAACAAGGATTTGGTTAAATCCTGAAAATCCATCTAGCAAAGAAATTCTAGAGGAACCCACTACTCTTTGCAAGATATGATCCATTTTGGGCAACGGGTAGTGGTCTTTTAGAGAGACCTGGTTTAAATTTCTCAAGTCTACACACAGTCTTATCTCTCCTGTTTTCTTCCTAGTGGGAACTAAGTTAGACACCCATTCGGAGAATCTAATGGGCGCAATGATACCTGCTTCAAACATTCACTTTATTTCTTTTTCAATCAAAGGAAGAAGCATGGGGTTGATTCTTCTAAGTTTTTGTTTGAACGGTTTTTGATTTGGTTTTAGGGGAATGGTATGTTGGATTACTGAAGTGTCATAGGACTTCAAGTCCTCATAACTCCAGGCAATTACATCTTGGAATTCTTTGAACAAATCCACATATTTTGGTTTTTGGTCAGGAGGCAGATTTTTGGATAATTTAATCATTCCGGGGTGTTCTACTGTTCCTATGTTGTGTTCTTCTATGGCAGCATTCAAAGGTTCCATATTTGGTTTTTTGGCCACATTTTTGTCATCAAACATGTCTTCCAATGGAGTAAGGCCGGCAGGCAGAACATTACCTTTCAGATCAATAAACTCATCCTTTATTTTGGCCGTTTTCTATGAACAAATTTGTTTCAGCTGCCCTATGTTTGTATTGTTGAAAATAGTTGGACTTGGGATTTGTTTAGCTGTTGCAGCTATTAGAGTCAGGTGTTTTTCTTCTGCTAACTGTTGTGATTCGGCCATTGCATCCATGTCGATGTTTGTGTTGGAAAATTCGTCCTCCAGAGTTAAGAAACTGTTAATCTGGGCATCATCTTGGAACACCTACCAATCCTTGACATTGTTAGGGACTGAAGGTCTGTGTTTTATTTCAGTGGGGAAATGGTGATTTGGTTCAAAGGGAAGCTTACATGTGCTAGCGAAGGTGGCTAGGCTATGGGCATGAATATTATGGTCTTGTGCAATTTTGGCCAGCTCAAATTCACTGAAGGTGCTGAGCAATTCGTTGGCAGCAGCTCTGTAAGCTCTCATTCTACTATCATTAGCGACAAAGTTACCCTTTATCTATTGTATGATCAAGTCCGAATCACCCAGGATGGAGATGGTAGTAGCTCCCAGGGTTTTGAGCAACTTGAGACCTAAGAGAAGAGCTTCATACTCCGGCATATTGTTTGTACATTTGAAATTGAGTCTATAGGCATGGCCTTGTGTGTGATTATCATGAGTATTGTAAATCCATACTCTAGCACCTGCTCCTAGCTTGTTAACTGAAGCATCAAACTCCAAATACCATGTGGCTTCTCGTTCGAGGTTTGTATTGAGAGTTTCAGTTGTTTGGGGAATAGGTGGACTGGTAATTTCTGTTTCGGGATTTTCTTCTTGCTGCTTGATGGTTGCCTTAGCTGTTGAGACAATTTCATGGGTATTGGAAATCGATTCCTCATTGACGTTCATTCCTTGCTCCAAAGATAACGGCTTATCATCAGTTGGAGGGCTGGTGTTATCATTAAATAAAATAAAAGAATCCATATCAGAATGGATTGAGTATATTGGAAAATTTTGGGGTTTTTCCTCACTGCTTACCACATACTTCAATAATGTTTCTCTATAAAGTCTCTTTGGTTTCCCAAAGACAGATATAGTGGCATAAGAGAGGTCGAGTTGAAGGGATCCTTGCAATTTTTCTCCCCATGATCTGGATAGAAGCATACCATACTTTGTGGGAATATCGGCAACTACTATGTCCATCAAGATTGTCTTGTTGGGGAATTGGACTAGAGAGACACAAAGTTCTTTAATCAAGCCTAAACATTTGACCTGACTTGAATCAAAAGAATACAAATCTTTGTAGGGCCTGGTGACATCGAGATTCAACTTTTCCATTACAGCTTTGGGCATAAGGTTATGTGAGGCCCCTGAGTCAAACATAGCATTATGCAGTATTTTGTCATGTATGTGCAGGCTGAAATAGAAAGGTGGAACAGGTCCGTATGTTGTTTTTCCGTCAACTTCTGGCCCGAACAGTAGTTCAGGGGTATCATCTAAAACATTTACATCATCCCTTACTTCTGGCAATTGAAGCAACTTTTGAATTTGTTGTCTATATACATCATGCTTAGCCAGTTCTGAGAGGGGAATGTAAATCTTGAGTTTTCCAATCTCTGCTTCTAAACTGAATGGTTTTTCCAATGAGTTCTTGGCATTGACAGTGGTAAATTTCTCTTTTTCAGGCATACTCTCTATGTTCTCTTTTGGAATGTCAGTATCACGGTGTATGACTGTTTGTGGTATCTCTGTTTTCGAAAGATGTCCGGGAATGCTCTTCAGATCTTCTTTCGGATAGGAGGGGGGAAGAGGCTGCTCAATAGGAGAATGTGTATATGTTACATCCTCCACAGTAACCTGATGAGGGTTTGGGACAGGGCTGTCAGCTGGTTGATCGTTGGTGATCTTCCCTTTAGTTTTGTTGAGTTGTTTGCTATCTTTTGTTTTGCTAGGTGGGGGAACATCAACAGTCCTCGTTCTTAATTTGTATTGCTTGTGTACCTCGTATATAGCAGTGTCATATCCTTGTTTAAAGTCAAAGGACTCTCCTGATTTGGTGCGGAATTGTTTTGTATCAAGGTATGGTCGGTCTTCTTCCGCGAGGAAGATTTGCTGTTCGTTTTCTGACTCTATCAGGTTCATATGCATCCCGTCTGTGGGCTCAGCGAATGTAGATGCCTCCGCATAGTTTTCTTGAAAAGGAGGCCTAATATCGTGGTTCGGACTAGCCCTACCTACGTTTGAGTTTTGGGTTTTTCTGAACTTTGGGTTCCTTATGGCATTGGGTTGTTGACCCTCCCATGAAGTTTTCCTCTCAACATTGTCTATTCTGTCTCCCAGCCTGTACATGCCACTAATGACAGCATCTAGCTTTTGATCGAAGGAGGAGGGCTCTTCTTTGAAAGTGGTTCTTCTCTCAGTTCTAGTTCTGTTTCTTTTAGCGATTAGATTTTCTTCCATGCTCACTGCAGCATCTTGCATTTCTGCGAGGCTTTGAGGGGCTCTTTCCCTTAATTGATACGCCATCTCGGCATCAGAGGTCTTAAATTTTGTGGTATTGCATTGTAAACATTGTTAAATCTGGCACAGTAATCTAGAACAGCTTCCCCAGGTCCTCTCTTGATAGTATCGTACTCGGACAGTATGTGTAGGGGGTCTTTCTTTTTCTCCCATCTGTTAACGAATGTCTGGTATAAGGCTTCCGGGTTTACTATAGAATTGGGTGGAAGTGCCCTAAACCAGGTTCTGACATCCCCAGTCAAACTTTGGACAAAAATCTTCATTCTTACACTCTCATCATCAATCTCATAACTCTCGAAATAATCCTGCATTTTCTTTGTATGTTGTAGGGCGGTGCAGGAGGTTGTGCCATTGAAATAAGTGATTTTTGATTGGTAGTCCTGAGGCATAGCCCCGGGATTAGCAGGCAATTGTAATGGGGCATATCTAGCCATGATGACGGGGATGATCGGAACACCTAAAACAGCGGGGATTACAGGAATAAAAGGGGAAGAAGGAGTAGTAGTGGTAGTATGGATATGAGATAGAGGTGTAGCGGAGCTACTTGGAGAAGGGGGTGATGAGCCAAGGGAATTCGGGGTTGACCGGAATAGAACTTTGACAGAGGTTGGTACACTGATCGGCTGAACTGTTTCAGAACTATCGGCAGTTTGGTATTCTTTTTGCTTATGTTTTCTAACGATCTTAGGAATTAAATTTGGATTTTCAACGACAGGTGGGCTGTTTGGATCAGGATTTGATCGTGTATTACGCGTTTGTTTCTTAGGAGCCAGCTTCTAATATATTTTTGGGAAATTTTCTAAAAATCGCAGCAGCACAGGTCGACCGAGACTTTTACAAGTCGGTTTCTTCCTCTGTAGAGCTGCGGACTTGTTTAATGAATTTGTCTGAGGAAGTCCCCAGTCGAGTCGCCATTATGTTAACACTCAGGTTGTCCCTAGGCTCCTTATAGGGATATGGCCGAGGTAACCACAAACCAATCTTTGGATTGCAGGTTCTAGCCCACCTGCAATCAGAGAGGGCTCTCTCTTTATGATTCAACTATTGTTGATGATTTTAGGCTAGCTTTTGGCTCAAGGGTGTTTTGTTTGTGATTGGATGGAAGGTAGGATTCTCCAGCAAAGAGGCAAGGTAAGGTGTGATAAGTTTCGAACCATTGGGCATGGAGTCACAGATTGAGGCTTGCTATTGCGTTTTCTTGGTCACAAGGGGATTATGGAGCAGGATAGCCACATAGGATACAATTATCAGTCTACTGAAAGTATGGAATGAAAATCAGGGATGAAAGGCAAAGGAGAATCATTTCATCATGCTAAAAAAGAGGAGAAATGGATGAATGGGATCCAGGAGCAGTTAAGAATTCCTAAATATTCATTCATATGTGAAAGAAACAGCGTAAACAAAATCATTTAAGTATACATGCTCATAGCTATTTCTGAAGAAAACATCGAAAAACGCAGAAATTGAACTTAAGGTGTAGTGAAACAAATCTTAAGCTATTCTTTTTTTCTGCAATTTAGAAGGCGTAACGGTGGTAAAAAACATGAAAATTAACAGAGGAGAGAAACACTTATTGAATCATGTAGAAGCACAAGAATTCCGTAATCATTCCTTGGCCAGTTGAATACATCAAGTAGTTTCGCAATCCATGCTTTCAGCAGTCTTTGATTATAGAAAATATGATAGTTACAGTGCGAGTCTCTACTCGGAGAAATGCTGGGAAGCAAACTAACCAACCTACTACCAAACAACCAACCCCTCACTACATTGTTCAGGGTGGTATATATAAGCAAAATATCGGAAAGGAATTCATTACATCTGACCTAAACAGGTCTGCTAGAAAATCTCTTCAAAAATCTAAGTGTTGCTGGAATTAAATGCAGGTAAATCCTTTTGGCTGCGCTAGAGGCAGCTGGATCAGAAAAGATCACAATGTGGCCCTTGGAGGCTAGATGCGGTGCTCTGGAATGATTGTGCTTTGGGAACTGTAGTTCTGCTTTGGTGTGAGTTAAATGTGCAATAATTATGATTTGAGGGCTTCGAGTGGCTTCGCCCTCTTTCTTTGAATCTGCTGGAAGGTATTAAATGTTCTCTTGCTTCGGGCCGCTGCTCGAGATTTTAACTTATACTCTTTGCCGCTACATTGATGGCTTCCGCTATCTACTGATACTCTTTGACACGCTTGATACCTGATGATTTGATCTAATACACTTTAAACTCTGTCATTGATCTGTTGTTGTCTTTAAACCGGATCACTTTGGCACGATCGGGCGATTTTCGGGCTTATTCGGCGCACAACGGGCTAAGGAATCAAAAGATTCCCCGAAGATTCCCTGAAACGGCCTATTTCCCGTAGCGATTAGTGCTTCGCGCTAATCGCGCATCTAAAACTGCCTCTGTTTCTTGTTCTGGAGCTCCGAAGTGCGATTTCTCTTCCTACGCGAAGTTTCGGCTTTCTGGATGCTCACGTCGGCTGTACGGCGGATGACGTCAATTGTGGTGGGTCCCTGGTACAGAATGACATGGCGAGGTGCTGATACTGAAGGTGATGCGATGAACTAGCTCCGATGCGATCGCAATATCGCATCGGCGGGGAACGGAGGGTGTTTGAGTTAGACATTTGGTGCTTGCGACCGCCGACCACCGATATCGCGATATCGCGTCGGGTGGTGACGGATGGGTCATAATTTGCATGGAGAAGAAATTGCGATCTTGCGATGCAATCTGGATTTATATGGTCTACGGAGTGTTAAGGAAGTCGGCAAGGGGTTTGTTTTGGGCGGAAGGAGTAAGTAAGTGGGTGTGAAAGGAATTTGAGGTTTCGGAAGGGGTCCGATTGCCTCAGAGGGATTTTATACTCTAGAAGGAGTCCATTGTGTTTGCAAGATGGTTTGAAGGGTGAGGGTTCTTGCTAAGTTTCAGGTAAACTGAGCAATTCCCGGGGGTACTTATGGTTATTTTTCAACCAGGGGGGAGGGATATTTACATAGGGGATGATTTACTTAGTATTAGTAAGGGGATGGGAAAATATAGGGAGCTAAATAATAGTGTTAGTGGTTAATATGGAGATGGTAAGAAAGCGCTAAGTTCAGGAGACCTTAGGCTGTTACGAGGGGGATAGAACCATTATACAGAGAGAGTATGGAACAACTTTGAGTAAAGCAGATCTTTACCCAAGCAAATGGTATGAACATGATGGAACTTAAGAGGTATCAAGAAGATCTTGACCTCTTTTGAGGAAGTTAGTTAATGATTGGGGGAAAGTGGAGAAGGGGAGTTAGTTATACCTATTTTGAGCTTCTCGCATAGAATTGCCTGCTGATTGTGTCCTGAGTGAGATGACACCTGAAAACCTGGAACTGATCAGCAATTAGGATTCAACAACCTCAGAACTACCTACCCAGCCTACTTACCTAGCATTTTTTCTTCTTTTGATTTGGGTGCACTTAGACTTGCAACCCATCATTCCATTTTTCTTTTGATGCTTTCCTATCTACAGACTACCCTTATTTCTTCCAAGGGCCCAGATTAAACTGTTGGGCTCCTCTGCTTCTCTACCTATCTAAGAATCTGCCAAGATTAAACTGTTTGGATATATTTACATTCTCTATATTCTAAAACAGGAAATTTAAACCTAAGGAGACCAAGATTAAGCTGTTTGGACCTCCCTTTAACTGAAAATTGGCGATACCAGAATAACTTTCTCAAAAATTTGGAAGGCAATTATAAACTCAAAGTAGCCTTCTTCGCTTGGAGACTGTTAAGCAAATATGGAGCATTGCAGCATGCAAAGTATGACATATTTGGCCTGTAAAAATGTCAATCATGAAATATGAGTAACCTGCTGCAGCAGGAGGCTAACATGTTGCACACTCTATATGTAAATATCACAGTGAGAATTTTTGGGTATATGTAAATTTATGTGCAAATGAATTGATGGTTGCTTGAAGGGAGAGACACGAATCTAGTACACTAAGGGGGTTGCTTGTCACTTGTCGTGAGAAAACCCATACCAGTCCCATTTAAATTCCCTTAACTATCACTCTGACCATATGCCAGCCTGTGCTGACAAGCTTTGAAGTTTTAGAGTGGAAAACATGGGTAGAGGACAACGGCATCCCTGTCCCCTCCTCCTAGATCCTGAAAAGGGAGTGGTTGCTTCGAGAAGGAAAGAGAAGGGTCAACAGGGGAACATATAGATAGAACATAGAACACAACAGATTGAGAGATGTAGAGAAAATGTGTGGGAAGAAAACCGGACGTAGCGAAGCGACCTAGTATAAAGTTTTGCAAAGGAGAGTAAGGAGTTGTTGGAAGACCAGTAAAAATATTGAATTGGAATGGATTGCCCCTAACCTTGTGCTTAGATATTTGGGGTGTCATCCCTTGCATTGTTGTGCGGAGGCCACTGGACTATGAGTCTAACCCTGAATGGTTATTAGGAATCTCAATCGATGATCAAATCATTGTGGTGCTTTCTATATAGATATTAACCACTTGGATATAGAAATATGATCCATTGTGGTGCTTGCTAGAGAGTTGTTAAACCACTTGGATAGTAGATTATATGCCCATATAGTGATTTTTATGAAAATATAGTCATTAAACCACTAGAATAGTGGATTCAATCTCCTGGAACTAAATAATATCCCATCTAGACCTTGGGTGAATTCCTATGATTGAACTCAAAGAATAATTGAGTCACTATGGTGCTTATTGCTAGAGAGTAGTTGGTAGACCACCTGGATAATGGACTCCATCTCCTGAGTGTTTAACCAAGCCTTTAGTGTGAATTTGTTGTGCAAGTATCCCCTCAGACTCTGGATTCAGCTTGAGGGTGGTCAGTTGCGAGAGAGATTGTAGTGTAACTGACCTGTGTGGGTGGAGAGTTGAAGTACCTCCTTCAGTTTCCAGCCATTTCAACGTATTTAGATAAGTATAAAGTTGGTCATGTTTGGATTACAGACTATGAAAACGTTGTTTTGTTTATGATTGTTGATCTAATCTTGTATATTCATGTGTGAATTCCTAAAGGTTTTTATTGCACTCATTGTTAGCTATCTTGGATATTGTGGTTTCAATAATTGGTAGCACCATGGAGTTGCTACCATGTTCATGATTTATAAGATATTTGTATGCTTGGATTTGAGTGTCTACATGACTATGTTGGCAGGTTCTTACCTTGTGAAAGTTGTTGTAAACTATGAACCTCTACAAATTTCTCCGTTGTTGATTGATTGGACTATAACTCTAATTATTTACTCAAATTTTCACAACGTTAATAAATGCATGATAAACATCTTAAGCATGAGATGCAAACCTCTGTGAGTGGGTTGTTGACTTGTGTTTTCAGTTGGAGGTAAGGGTTTAGCCTCAGATTATGCTTCTCAGGAAATTTGGTGTTCGAGCAGTTGCTCCCTTGCCTTTAGAAATCTCCAAACTTTCCTTTATTTTCCTTTCTCCTTAGTACACCTGTAGAATCCGGTGATTCAGGGTCTCGGGTTGGCAAGGAGTAGTTCCTTTGTATGTAGCCCATATTTCATTCGAGGGCAAATTTCTTTGTTCAAGTGCCTTTTGTATCCAGTGATTTGAGGTTGGGGGTTGGCAAGGAGTAGTTCCTTTGTATGCAACATGTATTTCGTTGGGGGTCAGATTACTCTTTTCAAAAGTTGTTCACATTCAAGATATAGAGTCGTAGGTTGGTAGAGGCCAACACATATGTTAAGGCTTGAATTTCATCTAGGATTTATTACTCTTTCAAGCGTTGATCACATCCGAAATCTGTGGGCATGGGCACAAACATATGTGAGGTTTGTATTTCATCCAGGTTTATTTGTCTTCCAAGCATTGTTCGCATTTAGGATCTAAGGATCTAGAGGTGGGCATGGGCACACACGTATGTGAGGGCTTGGATTTCATCCATGTTAGATTTCTCTTTACAAAGAAGATCATATCTAAGATCTGGTGATCCATGTTCGAGCGAGGCCAACACCATATGTGAAGGCCCAACTTTCATCCAGGGTCATATTTTCCTTACAACAATTGTTCGCATTCGAGGATTTGAGTTCTGAGGGTGGTGAGGGTTGTCACGAAGCTAAAACTTTTGAATGAGCACGGGTCATATATAACTATGAAATAAAAAAATCTTCCATGGAGTGAGAACTTTGTGTATCCCACACCATGTTGATGTGGCAATGCCATGGGGCTAGATAGGGACCACATGCTAGCATAACGATGATGTGGCCTAATATAATTTGCTAAAGTTCTGATGGGAATAAATTTCCATCCAGGAATTGGATTGAGGTGAAATTTACATCGCCAGAAAGATCTCGACGAGTTAAACATGATGATGGCATTTGTTTTGAGACTTGAAGCTTTTGAGAAAAAGAGGTCATGTGACCCCATATTCATAATAGGCATTGGAGATCGGGTAAAAGAAAATAACACCTCCCATAACCTAAACTAGTATTATAATTCCATGCACCCCAGGTTTGGTCTATACTTTAGATGGGAAACATAAACACATTGGAAGTACCTAACTGTGATATCCCATTTTGTTAAATCCTCTCTTGTAAACATTTGTAAATATCTTTGTAAATATTGTTGTGAAATGTAATCATAGTGAACTAGATGAGGGGAAAGGGACATAGATTTTAGAGCTTTGGGTTGAGGAGGTTGCTTGGGAATTGTGGAGGCAGTAGCCCATTTAATGAAAGGTACGGGACTGACTCACTTTAGCTTTTAATGAAGTTGAATGAGAAATTAATGGTTTTTGAAAGAAGTGTATGGACTTCCCTAGGAAGGCAAGTCCATTCTTTCTTGGGTAAAGTTCACAAGGAAGAGGACAAGCATTAGAGGAAGGAGGGACTGGCTGGCAGGAGTCCTACTTACTGGTCAAGTAAGTTTTTAAAGAGAATTTGAACCTCAAGAAAAAGGGATATTTCTCAAGGGGGCAGTGTGAGGAAATTACACAGGCTATAACAAAGGAGAGAGGAATTTGAAGGGAGGATTTGAACCTCTGGAAAAGGAGAAGAATCAACCAATAACAGTGCAAGAGAGAGGATTTTCTAACTTTAGGTGAGAGAAATAAAGGTAGAGGGAGCACATAGTATGTAACAAGGGTCATTGGCCAAAGGCACAGGACAAAAAAGAATTGATACAGGCTTGGGTTGAGGTCACACATAGAGAAGGGAAAAAGAAAGAGTGGAATACACATAGCGAGGAGAGATCGGCCTCAAGGAGGTGCACATGATGTTATAGTGAGGAAATAAGCACCATGGGAGCACAAATCATACTGGTACATGTCTGTTGTACTGAATGAATAACAACATCGTTGGTTGGCGGTGTTTCAGTGTCCTCAGGATTCCCAATCTAGGATGGAGTCACTGGGGTGTCAAAGTATTTGGTTGTTGGGTGGAGATGTTGATCTTAGGATGCCCAAGAGTATTAGGTTGTTGGGTGGAGATAGGTGGATTTATGGACTCACAGTGGTGTTGACTATGTGAGAAGTTTTTCTTTGAGCACCCTTCCTCAAGCTCTGAAATCTGACTTAAGGGTGATTGATTGTAAGAAAGGCTACAATGCAGTCAATATCGGGTTGGGTGGAGAGTTGAAGTCCCAATCTCAGTTGTCAAGCTTCACATTATAATGTAAGTTCTCACCTAAACTTATGTGCATGTGATTGTTGTGTAAATGCTCACTGCGTTGTTAAAAATATGTATAAGGGCTTATTTGAATCCATGTGCATGTGAACCTTATAAAAATGTTGTATAAATGCTTTTTGTGTTTTTAAAATGCATATATTAATGATGAGGAATGTTATTTCCTATGTGATTTATAAATAATGTCTAACTGTTGTGTTTATTAATGATCATGAACTCAGTGTATTTACCAGTGTATAAAGGTGTATGAATCTCTCTTGTTGATTAAATTCCTGCATTAAAATGGTTATAATAATAAGCCTTGTACTATGAAATTTATACAAGGAGCATGTATTTTTTTTAACGTATATATATATCGGTGCTAACTGGGATGGGTTGAGTCCCATATGATCTTGGAGAGATAGGCTTGGGCCAAGTTCCAAGAGTCATCGACAAGGTCCCATATATGTGTATGTATTCAGACATTAAGCTCAGGAGGGATAATCTTGTTGATGTTGCAAACTCTATATATATATAAATATATATAAGAGAGACAACCTAATCTTCTAAGCATAGAAGGCACTCCCTTATCATATATATGTATCAATATACCTGAGAAGCTTAAGAACAAGAGTATAATTGGTTAAGTGTCGAGGGAAACCTCACAGAAATATATATATCTAATTTAATATATATTATATATATATATATATATATATATATAATATATATATATAATATAATATATAATATATATATTATATATATATAATATCTATATATAATATATATATAAATATATATATATATATATATATATATATATATATATATATATAAAACAACTTGAGTTAAGTGGCCAAGAAACAAAGATCTCTCCAGCACGAAACAACAATGTTCCCGTCATGGTTTGGGGTCTTGGGACCTCGGGAGGTCTGTGGTCAAAACACCACAATTCAAGGGTGACATTGATGGGGGAAAGGATGGAAATCCTCCTGTCAATTAATGGGGACATGTCTATCTTGCCCCGTAGAAATGAGAGGTGGCATGGTTCTGAGAGGGGCCTGTCGTTGACCAGGACCCCCCCTCTCTTTGTACCCGATAAGGGTACACCCCTCTCTTTTCATCAATTAGGCTTAGATGAATATCCATCATTCAATTTCTAGGTGGGGAACCACAATAGAGAGACTCCCCTTGTGACATCAATGGGGGGTGGGGGGATGGTCCTCATTTTAATTTAAGTCGTCAGTCGCTCTGTCGAATGAAGGCCATTTGATAGGCCAAGGTAGGGGTGCGACATATATAATATGTTTATATATATAATAAATGGGCCATGAGATCGATTAGTAATAACATAAAATATTAACTTACAAAACTAAGGGGGGTGAACTAGTAGGGACCACATGATGGTGATGTGGAAATTCCACATAGATATGCATGATGATGTGGACCTTCCCTCAAGGGTTGAGGGATGCCACACACATGCCACATGGGGTCCACGTGGTTGCCATGTGGCAGCACAATGCTAACATAGTAAGAGTTTAATGGCCCAAATTCAAACAGCCATATCTTGTGATCAGTTTTTGAAAAAAAAAATATTTCCAGAAAGCTCTCAACGAGCTAGACACAATGGAGATTTTTGTTTTAAGTTTCAAGGAGTTTGAAAAATGGAAAAATTTTAAGACCCCATTTCCATGACAGGAAATTAGAGGTTGGGTCGATGATAGTAATATCTTCTTCTACCTTAGTATGGGCTATTAGGTGGATGCGGGTGTTACACTAACTTCAAACAATTTTGTACAGAGGAAGATACCAAAAATTAGATCAATGATAATACACAATAATTTATGTTGAAACTTGTTTCTTATTAGTCCATTAATAAGATAACTCTTGGGGCTCCCATACCAAGGATAATGGCCCTTTATATCCCAGTATAATGTTATATACAAAGTCAAATATCATGTCTCTCCTTTGACCAAATACATAGGGTTGAGGCTTTGTCCTCTAAACCATTTCTACCCACATATCAACACCTACACCACTCTAAATCATACAATTGTAATGACTAGGGATTTTACCATCCCATATTAAATCACCAATAAAACTAAATAGCTTACCGATAAATTCCTTTAGCCCTAGGTCAACCTGTTGTCCCTTTTCCCTCCACAATTGGCCATGTTTAGCTCATTCCTTCAGTTTTTATAGATTTTTTGCCTTCTTTCAACTCTTAACATACTCATTTTTCTTCCCTTACCCTTGGCCGACTTATTCTACCCTCAGACAACATGTTATGGATTGTGGTTGTTCCATCAGGCCCATGGCCAACCTCTTGTAGGTTTGCTTCAAACTCAACCTACTCTAACTTCCTACGGACTACTCTCTTTGGTTGCACCATGTCCTAACATCCCTATGGCCCATTTCAATTCTACGGCTATCTTGACATTGATCGCAAACCTGTCACCTCACTTCATTAGCCACAACCTCCTTTCCAACTCTCCAAAATATACCTTGTCTTGTCAAAATAAAACTATATTTTTCTGTTGTGGTTAGGGCGCACCTATGGCTCCTTTTGTTGCCTAAGCCAAGTGACTTCTAGCCTTCATCCTCATAAGAAGCATAGTCTTTCGTCTCGTTGTATTTATACCTTTCCAAGGGGTGTGAAACCCCAAGAGGTGCGTCTCTTGGCCTTGTTGGCCGACTTGACACCTTAAGCATGCAGTAATTAAATTTAAATATTAAATGTTTTTTGTTGGGTGCAAAACCCCAACAAACAAACCAGAAATCCCCAAGAGTGTTTCCAAAGGGAAATACCTTCGAAGCTACTGAATTTCAACAGATAGGACAAGTTGGTAGGAGGGTAGGTTACAGACAGGACCATGCAAATTCAATCTTTGGCCAAATGTAAAGAATAAGAAAAATATTTAATAATAAACTAAAATTTTCAAAACATAGTTATTTTCATTAGAATATTTAGACACTTGGGAGTTAGTTAATTTTAGCTTGGTCTGCATATGTGGGGAACGAAAACAAGGTCTGGCAAAAAAACGGCTGTGAATTCTGGTCTAGGGTTTAACGCCTCAGCCCTGCCAAACCAGAGACAGCTCTGGCAGCACAGAACAACAGATTGGCTGACCTTCTCTGCAGGGGGTGCGGACTGACCCGACAAATGATAAGCGGGGGATCCACAGGGACCCCATCCTTCAAGCAAATCGTCGTGCACAAGCAGAAAGCAAAGGAAGGATTAAAAATATCGGGATATGGTGAAAGCAGAGACTCAGGCAACACCAGAAACGACAAGGAGCAGAAAATGCCAGCAGAAACCAGAGGCGGATCCAAAAAGAAAGATAAAGCAAACAATGAAAAAGAAGATAGAACCCAAGGCGCAGAGATAGATCGAAGAACTGCAGGATCAATGAATCCCCAGACAGCAGAAGAAGAGGAGCAAGATGAAGAAAGGAAAAAAAGAGAGGAAAAGGACAAGGAACCATCATTCACTCCTGGCACCAGCAAAGCTCCCCAAGGAGCTTGCAAACCAAAGAAAAATGAGGCGCTCAGAGTGGTATGCACAGACCCGGAGATTCAAGCCCACCGCGAGCACATGTCAGAGCATGCAGTCATATGTAAGTTCATGGGACTGTGGCCAATGAAGCGCGCCCTCTGTCAATGGATCAAACAACACTGGAGACCCAAAGGTGATATCAATCTACACCTAGGAGCAAAAGGTTTCTTTACTGTTGTCTTTACAAATCTAGAAGATAAGGATAGGGTTTTTGATGGGGGACCATACTTTTTTGCTTCTGCGGGTCTCTATATGAGACCCTGGAAACCAAATTTCGTCCCAGAAAAAGAGACCTTCACTCAAGTTCCAGTATGGATCTGTCTTTTCTCCCTCCCCATAGACTATTGGGGCTTAGCAACACTCAAACAAATTGGAGACAAGCTGGGTACCTTCATTAAAGCCTTTGAAGCCACTATACAGCGCAGATACACCTCATGTGCCAGAATTTGTGTGGAACTGGACGTATCAGGAGCCCTGCATGAAGGCATCTGGTTGGAGTTTAGGGATGAAGACTACTTCCAGGCCATTGACTATGAACAAATCCCATTCCGGTGCAAAAAATGTCATGAACACGATCATTTAGTAAGAGACTGTCCGCTTAACAGAACTGAAGAAGCTCTCAAACCCATGCTAGAAGCACAAAGCACAGAAATCTTTACTAGACCAAAAGCAAGACAAACAGCCAACAGAAGAAGATCAACTAGAACAGGGGCAACACCAAGCAACACCCTTAACACCTTCAATGTATTAGAAACAGACACAGACACGGAAGAGACAATGGTGGAAAAGCGGGGCACAGAGGAGACAAAGAACCAGCCAGACCACAACAGGAAAGAAAAGGATGCAGATCCACTCAGTTCCAAGGCCAACAGGCAAGAGCAGGAAAGCACCCAAGACGAAGACACGGAAATGCTAAACAGTGATGGTGGTAGTGACGAGATGGAGCTAAACAAAGCCTTAGAAAAAGCAGGTGTAAATCTTCCAGTAATAGAGGAAAACTGGAAAGCAAAAGGAATAGAAAATGTTCCAGAAGAAGAATTAAAAAAGATTAGCGATCTATTCATAGCAAGACAGAAGGTGGAACTGGAAAGGAAAAATAGGAGATTGGGCATTGCAACAGGTACAGGAAACCACTCCAAAAATATCTCCCTTAACCCAACTGGCTTCAAACAAAAAAAGAAAAGGGGAAGAAGGACAAATGGTGAGGTGCTACATGATCTAGGGATTTTAATGCTGAACTCAGGTAAAATGAAGGCACTCAATGCCTTCCCATCTTACCACTACTAAGCCTGGTTATCAATGAAAATAATCTCATGGAATGCAAGAGGGCTCAACAGCCTCGCAAAACAAAGACTTCTCCTCAGGAAGTTCCAAACAGAAAAGCCGGATATCATGTTCATACAAGAAACAAAATTTGCCACTTCTCACATGGAAAACATCAACAAAAAATTAGGTAAGCCTCTCGACTTCATAGAAGTAGCCAGTCAAGGATGGGAAGGAGGTATCACCACCCTCTGGGATACAAGAGTAATAAGTGTCCTTGCAATGGAAGCCACCAGATCTTACATTGCAATGGAGATTCAAGTCATAGGTAACTCTGAAACCTATCTATGTGTAAATGTGTATGGCCCTCAACGATGAAAATTTTCAATTCCTCAACTCTCTTATGAATCTGCAATTAAGATATAACACCCCAAAGATCATCATGGGAGGAGATTTCAACATGATTACCTCCCTCCTGGAGAAGAAAGGAGGGATATGAAGGCTAAACAGGGATGCAGAGCTCTTTGCAGAATTTATTGAAAATGCAAAACTTGTGGATGTCCAGCCAATCTCCAGCTCCTTCACCTGGAACAATAGACGAGGAGGAGAGAAACTCATAGCTTCCCGCTTAAATAGATTCCTCATTTCAGAAAGCATTATTCTAGAGGGCATCACTGTCAACTCTGACATTCTCCCTAGTGGAGGATCGGATCATTGGCCCATCTCTCTAGATGCTGCCTTCCTTGGCACTCCCAGAAATAAGCCATTCCGTTTTGAAAATTTCTGGTTACAGCACCCTAACTTTGTCAAATTGCTAGAGAAGTGGTGGTGTGAACCACTAAACATCCAAGGAACCAGAATGTTCAAGCTCCAAAGTAAACTAAAACACATCAAAAGAAAAATCAAGCAATGGAATGCCATAGAATTCGGCAACATCTTCCAGGAAAAATCCATAATAGAGAGTAAGCTCAAGCAAATTCACAAAAGTTGGACCTCTGGCAATATTAGTGAAGTATCGAAAGAGCTTGAAAAAGATCTAATGATTCAATGGCAACACAGATGTCAACAAGAAGAAACACTCTGGAAACATAAATCCAGAGTGCAATGGCTTAAAGAGGGCGAGCAAAACACAAAATTCTTTCACAAGTCCACTCTAGATTACAAAAGTGCAAATAAAATCCTCAATCTCAAAAATGAAGCGGGCGAAACTTTACAAAATCACAAGGAAATTTCCTCTCTCCTCACAGAGCATTTCAAACACATTGCACAGGAGACGCAAGATGAAAGAACAGAGGCAATTGACTCTCTAACGCAGGCCATTCCTAAAGTCATAACTAATGAGCAAAATCTCGCTCTCCTCAGAGAAATCTCAATGGAGGAAGTGGAGGAGGCCGTTAAAAGCATGCCAAATGACAAAGCCCCTGGACCAGACGGCTTCACCATCAACTTCTACAAAGCGTGCTGGCCCACCATCAAAACAGAGATCTGGGAAGTGGTTGAAGATTCAAGACGCTCTGGCACCATTCTTAAATCACTCAACTCCACCTTCCTGGCCCTAGTCCCAAAGGAAGAGAATGCCAACACTCCTGAGAAGTTTAGGCCCATAGATCTTTGCAATGTGATCTACAAGATCATCTCTAAGGTTATAGCAAACCGACTTAAGCCCATTCTACCCAATCTCATCTCGGAAGAAAAGTCCAGATACGTGGAGGGCAGACAAATTCTGGACAACATCCTCTTAGCACAAGAAATGGTGCATACTCTCCAGACCAGGAAGAAAGCAGGGATGTTAATGCAACTGGATCTCTCCAAAGCATTTAACAAAGTAAATTGGAAATATCTGGAAGCTGTTCTCTCAGCCTTTGGCTTTGCTCATCAGTGGATCAAATGGATTTTGGCTTTAATCAAATCCTCCACTTTCTCCATCTTAGTCAATGGATCACCCTCAGAACCCTTCTCCCCCACCCGGAGCATCAGGCAGGGAGACCCTCTCTCCCCTTTCCTCTTCGTGATCCTAATGGAAGGTTTAAGTCGTCTCATCCACAAAGCAAAAGCAGAAGGCAATCTTAGAGGACTACATCCACTGCAATCTATCTCGGCCACAACGCACCAGCAGTTCGTGTACGACACAACGCTGCATCGTACCCCCACAGTGAAAGAGGCCATGGATTACAAGAACATCCTAAGTCTATTCAGCAAAGCGTCAGGTATGGAAATTAATCATGCTAAATCTACAATTTTTTTCTTTAATACTCACCTAGAAATCCAGAAGCATCTTTCAAACATTCTTGGATTTAAACGGGGAAATCTACCCTCAAAGTACCTAGGAGCCCCGCTAACGTCAAAGCCCTGGAAAAAGCATCATTGGGAAAGAACTCTAGCAAAATTGGAGAACAAATGCAGACACTGGACGCACAAAGCCCTCAACTTTGCGGGCAGATTAGTCCTAACCAAGGCAATCCTTCAAGCTATACCTCAGTACATGCTATCCATCCTACCTATCCCTCAAGGCGTCCTTGACAAGATAAGAACCATCCAGAGATCATTCTTATGGAAAGGCAACTCGGACAAAAACAAATGGGCTTTGGTGGCCTGGAATAAATTATGCAAGTCAAAATCAGTAGGTGGCCTTAATTTAATAGACCCCCTTACCTCCAACATGACCTGTGGAGCCAAGCTATGGTGGCGTTGGCTTAAAGAACCCACCCTTCCTTGGGCAAGACACTGGAAGGAGAAATACACCCCTGATTGCAATGAACAGGATCTAATTAGGTTACAGGAAGTACCGAAAGGATCACCCATTTGGAATCTAGCTAGGCGCAATAGAAGTATAATTCAAGACCATAGCTTCTGGGAAATCCGCAACGGAGAAACATCGTTCTTCTGGGAGGACGCTTGGCAGCAACTACCTCGTCTTGCAACTCCAGACTTGGAAAATTACAAAAGGGAAGCTCAGAACAGGGGCAATTATAAAGTTCATCAGTACTGCGGCCCTGATAGCAACGGGTAGGAGTGGAGGACCTGGAAACCCTCGAACACGAACAACACCACAGCAGAAAATGACAACATTCAGAACTTTCTAAGCACCCTAAACAAAAGAAAAATCCGAACATCCACAGAAAAGGACAAGCTCAGATGGGGAATGAAGGGCAGTGGCAATTTCACCCTGAAAGAAGCAAGGGAGCAACTGGCGCACAATGAACATGGGGAGACCATGCCCTGGAGCATCAAGGTTTGGGATGGCCTTTTTTGGCCTAAAATAAAGACATTCCTCTGGCTCCTCATGCGAGGCAAAACCCTAACCTGGGAAAACTTACAGAAAAAGGGATTCTCGGGTCCCTCTATATGTCCTCTTTGCAGAACAGCAAAAGAATCTATAAATCACCTGTTCAATTCTTGCGAATGGGCAGACAACATATGGAATTCGATAGAAAATATCATGCAGCAAAAAAACAAGGACAAAAATTCTATCCAGAACACAATAACACAGTGGCCACGCGACTACTCAAACAATCTCAGAGTAAATAGCATTTGGAAAATTATACCAGGATTCGTAACATGGACCATTTGGAAGGAAAGGAACAGGCGTATCTTCCAGAATGAGCAAAGAAATTTAGAGTTCTCTCAACTTACCTTAACCGAAAATATCCACCAATTAATCCTGGCAAAATGTACTGCAACTCCCGACACAAATCTCTCACCCAGGGACCAGCGCATATTGGAAAGCTTCAAGCTGGAGAACGGAAACAGCACATCAACCGTAAGCAGCAAGCAAAAACCTCGAACAGGACAACATGGATGGCACAAGCCCCTGACAGGCTTCCTTAAGCTTAATTTCGATGGTGCCTCTAGGGGCAACCCCGGTCTAGTCGGCATAGGAGGAGTCATTAGAAATCACACAGGGGAAATTCTCTACATCTACAGTCAGGCTCTGGGAGAAGGCACCAACAACGAGATGGAATTCGCAGCTCTGGAAAAAGGTTTACGAATTCTGAGATCGTACCGAATCGCCAACGCAGTCATAGAGGGAGACTTAGAGGTGGTCATCATAGCGGCCAGGAAAATCTACAGTGGCACGCCGGCAAGCAGGGTAACAAAGCATTGGCGCTTAGCACAGGTAACCAAAAACATAGCCAATTTGCTCAATGAAATGAAAGGTCTTACCTTTCAGGTGATCAGGCGTAAGGGAAATACGGTGGCGGGCCACCTGGCAAACTTCGGGATTGAGAACCCCAATGCAAAATGGGACAGCTGGTGGAAAGACATCACCTGCCCAGACCTCCAAGGAAAATGCATGCAGCTTGCCCGGATGGACATAACTCTGACAGAAAGTGGCGAAGGTACGACAACGGATCTAACATTTCCGGTAAGTAGTCATGCTGACTAAGTGATCCACCTTAAATATGGCAGAAGCCGAAGGACAACCGGCACAAGGCATATCAGTCAGTAGCTGCAGACCAAAAGATACGTACCTCCCCATGATCCGCTTCGATATCAAGCGCCGTAAGCAAGGCAGGACTCAGCACACCTGGCTGGCTGAGGACGAGGGAGGGGACGGTGACAATAAATGCCAGCAATCATTCCCAGATCCAGCCATTCTCCCTTCACGCTGCAATTATATCGACCGGATAGGCAAGTGGCACATCCATCCAATGCCACCCTCCGACCATACCCCGGCCATCGGTTATTTAAAAACTACCCCGGCCGTAGAGGAAAGCATAGTTTTAATGTGTAGCAAGGTTAAGCTCGCTCCCGCTGCCAACTTAGTGCTAGTAATCTCCGTGGCAACAAGCTACGCCCTAAAGGGGGAAAGCTGCCACAACCAGTCGGCTATAAAAGATCTCCAGCAGACCAAAGCCATGTATGAGACCAGAACATCACAGAGGAACAAGCGCAAGCTAAATGAGCTGGAAAGCAGTGTGAAGGAGGAGGAAATCCAAGTCTTCGACTAGCAGTTGGGGAAGGAGGTGAATTGGTTGCTGGACCCAGGAACCACCTTCACGCGGGCCACCCAGTTCATCCGGACCCAGGCGGAAGCATGGCGAATGAAGACTCTACTGGCTAAAGTGCTGGAAGCCCAAGAAGAACAAGACGAGCGGGTGCGGAACCTCAAACGACAGATGGATGCTATGGAGCACGACCATATGTGTGTGGTGGAGAGCATAGAATTTAAGCTCTCCTCGCTGGACCAGCAAGCAGACACCATCAGTAAGAAGCTCACAGTGCTAATTAAGCTCATGCGGAACGTTGTTGGCACCGAAGGCACCACTAGTGAGACCTTTGGCATCCCTCTAGGCAACCAGCCGAAGCCGGGGTTAGCCAACCGTTGATGGCAGAATTCACAGTCCTCTTTTTGCTGGTCGCTTCCTAAGCCTCTTCTTATGTTACTTCTGCTATGTACTCAGTTCGAGGAATCAATTTTGGTTTGTTATGTCGTAACTTCTTAGCCACTCTGTGTGGTGTGCCTTGTTTAATCCTCTAAGTAGCCAATGTATCCCTTTACTAGTAGTCAGGCTAGCTGTTTAAGCAGCCATAAATCTGCTATCGCAGAAGTTTTGTAACATATTTACTCTCTGTTAATACAAAAGCTTATTTACACAAAAAAAAAGTTTAGCTTGGTCTAATGTGTCAATCAGGTAACAATGTGTTTCTTTAGTATGCATTATTTGCAATGTAATTCAACGGTCATGATATATTCCAGACATAGGGTGATCTGACGACTCAAGATCTTTCCATGAGATTTTCCACACAAGGCAAGGAAATTGAGCTTCAAGATATCCAAGACAAACCATCTAAAGTTATAAGCTCTAATAGCATGACAAATTTACCTAACAAGGGTCACTATGGTGTGATTTCACAATTGTGTTCATTATATGTTCAAACATCTATGTCCTCTACTCCATTGGATCTCCAAAAGGTTTGTTACAATCATTCCAAGGTATTTGGATAGATTCCTAAAGGTCTTCCACCTGCTCGAGATAGTGACCATGCGATTCATTCTCAAGCTAGAAGTGCACCACATAACATTAGGTCTTATAGGTATCCATATGAACAAAATAGCGAGATTGAGTGTATGGTTCAAGAAATGTTATAGGTTGATGTCATTCATCCTAGCAAAAGTGTTTTCTCTTCACTAGTGGTGATGATTATAAAAATGGATGGTTCATGGTGTATGTTTATGGATTATAGATAACTCAACAAATTGACAATCAAAGATAAGTTTCTAATTCCTGTCATTGATGAATTGCATGGAGAAATTTTCTTTACTAAGTTGGATCTCCATTCAAGATATCATCAAAACACAGTGAGGAAAGAAGACATTCCCAAAATAGCCTTTAGAACACATGAAGGTCATTGTGACTTTTTGGTTATGCCATTTGGACATACTAATGCACTTTCAACATTTCAAATATTGATGAATTATATTTTCAGACCCTTCCTTAGAAAATTTGTGTTGGTATCTTTTAATGACATATTAATCTAGTACAAATTTTGGGAATAACATGTATGTTGGAAACATAATCCTTTCGGGTTATGTAAATTTGGTTTATTCACTTAAGAGGAGGGTGAAAACCCTTAATTTGATGCCAACAACCATAAGAAGTTCAAGATACCTCTTGGAATATGAAACCAAGGGTCACACAAATTGTATTAATGTGTGTCATATGAATAAAAAAAGTATATCACACTTATCCAAATCCTTCTTTTATTTTTTGTGAGTTTGACATGGTATTAGAGCTACAATTTTTGTGGCCTTTGGGTTTTTTAACCATGAGTTTTGTGGTCCTCCTTTTTTAATCTTGGTGTTCTTCATGCAAAATAACTTGGTTTGGTCATTTACGCCCTTGCATCTGTGTGTATCCCTAGTGGTTCTAATGAGACGCCTACAGAGTTTGAACTCATACAAGAATTGTTGAATGGTTAACTATGTCAGTGGAAAAAAATGAATCTTCCTTTGAGCTACTAAGAGATATCGAGGGTGAAGAGCAAGGTTGGTTTTCCATAACTTTGTTCTACCATCGACTCATTGTTTGGCTTCTTTTGTTAGTTCTGTCGATTTTGGTATTAGAGTAGAACTTGTGAGATTCATTTGAAGTTGGATATAAGAGCGGATATCTACAAAGAAACCACATCGTATGTTATGCAGGGAACACAGTTAAGAGGGGTGATAGCAACATTTGTGAGATCCATTTGATTCATAATTGAGAGGATTTAATTCATATGTTGACACAATCTTAACATTGTTGGAAGAGAAACAACTATATGAAAATCCTTCCCAATGTGGCTTTGGTGTCAATTGGAATATTTAGGTCATACTGTATCTCATGAAGGTGTCAATCTATATCTTAACAAATTCAAAGTTATTAGGGAATTTCCAATCACCAAGACCTTAAATAAACTCAAAGGAATCTTTATATTAATGGGATGTTACCGCAACTTTATCAAGAATTAAGGTCAAATATCAGTATCTCTAACAAATTATTAAATAAGGAAGCATTTTAGTGGACTAAATAAGCAACCAAATATTTTGAAAAAATTAAATAGGTTATGTGTACAACTCCCATCTTGGCCACACCTGACTTCACAAAAACCTTCATTACAAAGTTTGATGTCTCAGACCATGGCATGAGTGCAGTTTTGATGCAATAAGGGAGGCCCCTTGCCTTTGAAAGTAACGAAATTAAAGGAATTAGCTTACTCAAACCCAGCTATGAAAAAAAAATTTGGCCATACTACATGAAATTAAGAAATGACATCCATACCTAATAGGAAGATACAAAATGACAAAGTAAAATATTGTGGCAGATGCATTGTCAAGGAAAGAGGAAGACATGGAGGGTTTACTATGAATTATTTTCATTTCATAATTTGATTGGGTGGAAGAAGCAAGGATATAATGGACTCAATATGATAAGGTATGCAAGATCATTCAACAACTATAGAAGCACGTTGATGCAGTAGAAAAAATCATGTGGAAGAATGATTTGTTGTGGTATCAAGATCACTTATACTTATGTAAGAATTCTCAACTCAAATAGAAGGTCCTTTTGTAATTAGACACTTCTCCTATAGGAGGAAATTCGAGGATCTTGATAACATACCATAGGATCAAGAAAGATGAGACAATATTGCTCCCTTGTATGAAAAATCAAACCACCATACAACAAACTTATAAAGAATGAGTGGCTAGCACTTAAGAGCTTAAGAAGAAATGAGAACATTGTTGTATAAAGAGTTGGCAAAGGAGGAATTACAATATTCGTGAACATAATAAATATTACTTGGTAAAAATGTGCAAGCACCTCAACGCTAGTGGGAGCTATAAGAATATTAGAAGTAACCCAATATCAAAGGTAATTAAAGAGGTTAAGAAGGTCATAAAGAAATGCAACCTTGATCAGTCATTGAAGAAAATATTGGGGCTTAGTTCCAAGATTACCCTAATTATTTACAACTTCTCCAAAATACATAAGCCAAGAGTTTCTCTTGGAACAATTGTTAACACCATTGGCTCACCTACCTATGATCTAGAAAAATATGTTGCCAATATCTTAGCTTCCCTAGTTGGTAACATTGGTTCATATGTGAAATATTCATTCCATTTCATTCACCTCATTAAGGAATTATGATTTGAATCAAAATATTTATCGTTAGTTTTGATGTGGTCCAAATCTTCACCAAAATCCCTCTTAAGAAAGCTATACAAGTTGTGAGAGAAGTTACAGATCTTAATGTAGCCAAACTAGGAGAAGCATGTCTTTGTTTTACATTTATCATCTTCCAAGTAGAAATATGAGACAAGATTGTGCCCTCATATTGAGGAAATCCAAACCACCATGCAACAATCTTATGAAGAATGATTGGCTAGCACTTAAGAGTTTAAGAAACAATGAGAACATTGTTGTATTAAGAGCTAACAAAGGAGGAGCTACAATAGTTATGAATAGAACATATTACTTGGTAAAAATGTACAAGCACCTCAACATGAGTGGGAGCTATAAGAAGCTCAGAAGTAACTCGATATCAAAGGTAATTTAAGAGGTTAGGAAGGCCATAAATGAATCCAACCTTGATGAGTTTTTGAAGAAAAGCTCAGGGCCTAGTTTAGAGATTACCTAAAGGATTTATGACCTCCCCAAAATGCATAAGCCAAGAGTTCCTCTAAGACCATTTGTTAACACCACTTTCTCACCTACCTATGAGCCAGAAAAGTACTTTTCCAAGAATTTCCCCTCTCCTCCGAATAGTAACATTGATTCATATGTGAAAGACTCTTTCCATTTCATTAACCTCATTAAGAAAAATTTGAACTAAAAGATTTGATCATTAGCTTTGATGTGGTCTAACTCTTCAGTAAAATCCCTCTTAATGAAGCTATATAACTTATCAGAGAAGTCATGAATCCTTATACAACCAAAAAAGTAGAATTATGTCTTTGTTCTACATTTTTTACCTTCCAAGGAGAGTACTATGAGTAGATAAATGGGGTAGAATTTGGATCCCCACTCTTCCCATTGTAGAAAACCTATTCATGGAAAAATTCAAAAGAAAATATCTTGATTCCTACCCCATTAATCCAACATGTTGGAAAAGGTTTTTTGATGACACTAATGTGAAGTGGACACATGGAGAAGAATAACTTAACATGTTTTTGTCTCGCCTTAATGGAATATCAGATAACATCCAATTTACTATGGAACTTGAGGACAATAAGAGAATTCCTTTCCTAGACATATTGATGACCAGAAGATAAGATGTGACCTTTTGGCATTAGGTTCTCAGGAAGCAAACCAAAACCAAATGCTAATTAGATGCCAGCTCTCATCACCACCCATTGCAAAAGGTTGGAATTTTGAAAACGCTAGCCATAAGAGCATTGAAAATTTCCAACAATGAGCACCTAGAACAAGAAAAATACACCTAATATAGGTATTCAAAACTATGGTTACAATAATAAAGATATAAAGAAGGATTTTATAAGACAAGTGGAAAGACATAATCCCATAATACCCCTCCACCAAACAATGATGTAAAAAAAGCCTGTCTCCCTTATATTCAAGGAGTCATTGATAGGATTGCCTAAGCCTTGAGAAATAAGAGTATCAAAACCTCATTCAAATCCTTAATAATTGATCTATAAAGTGCTATGGAGATTCTACTAGACAATTTATCACAACAAATCTAATAAATTATACTTAAAAATCTAAAATCTACATTATGAGGGTTTATTTATATTTAAATTTATGGATTTGTAAAAAAATAAAATTGTGTATGCAGGGAAATTATAATTATGTAGAAAATAGATAATAACAAATTAAAAACTCACAAACTACAATTAACACAAGATATATCTTGGTAAACTTTTTCAGGAGAAAATTCAGTCGAATGGTGAGGTTGCTCTCCTCCCTTTCTTTGAATAGAAAATGGTTGGAAGTACAAAGAAGGCATGTGGCATGTGGAATATTATAGTGCACACATATTCTTTGTGTACTCTCTCCCTATCCCTCTCAGCTACTCTACTTTTCTATGGGAAAGAATGCCCTCAAATAGAATGGGACCACTTTTCCTCCTAGTGGCTCAGTTATAACATAGTTTGATCAACTACTATTGGTTAGATTTGACTCCTTCAACTCTTAACTATACTTATAATATGGACTATTCTAGATTCATCACAATCACAATCACATGGCTAAACCCTTTTCCATGGATAATGTGGGCTAACATGGCATCCTCTTGAATTATGGTGGTCAAAATAGGAAGGTCAACTTTTGAGTGGCATAACTTATGCATACAAACTTCGACTGAGGTCATCTTACATTGTTAGAAAGGTCTCTATGTGTAGAATAGGCGAAAAAGGTGTTTCCCTAAAGTGACAATTTTTTACCTCTAAAAAATGTCTTTTAATGCCTCAAACGAATCCCAAAAGGTTTCAAACCCCAATTTGCCAAATTGGGTCTCGCCAATAAAAAGGGTCCTATGAGCTGATTACTCCATTCTTTCCACTTTAAAAGCATCGATATGAATGACAATAAAATCAATGATCCAATTCAAATCAATAATAGTGAAACAAAGAACTACATTAGTGAAGGACAACATTGATAACCACCAACAAAAAAGCATCTATAAAATCCCTTACTCCTGTGGTCTATGGTATATTGAAGAAACAAAAAGATCTCTCCAAATTAGGATGAAAGAACATGGTCTAATAGATAAAATGAAAGAGTTTGGTCCTCATCCCTTACAAAAAAAATTATCAAAAAAAAACATCATGTATGCTTAAAAGATACTCAAATCCTTGCTCAAGAAAATCATTACTACAAGTGATGCTTAAGATAAGCCTTAGATATTATGAAGAACCTTGATAACATGAACAAAGATAGTGGTTTGGAAATGAGTAGTAGCTAGCTTCCATTATTCAACAATCAAGTGAGACTAGCATCTTCCTTCCCTTGTTCCCATGTTACCTTATTTCCCTTTGTTCCCTTTCTCTTTTCCTCCTCTTCCCTTATCTCTACCTGGTCCTTCCTCTTTGGTTTACCTTACGCTAATCTAATATTCCTCCTCTTCCCTTATCTCTACCTTAGCTGGTCCTTCCTCTCTTTTTTACCTTACGCTAATCTAATATTCCTCCTCTTCCCTTATCTCTACCTTAGTTGGTCCTTCCTCTCTTGTTTACCTTACGTTAATCTAATATTTTTGTTTATAGAATTATAGTATTATTATTTTCTTCTCTAGTTAGTAATGCTCTATGAAATTCAATACTAGTACTTTAATAGTTATTACATAGGTTTATTTTATCGTTATTATTATTTTATCGTTATTTATTATTATTATTATTTTTTATTATTTTTTATGTTTCTTTGATAATAACATTATAGTATTAATATCTATATTTATAAGAGTACTATAGTATAATATAATATTAATACTATATTACTATACTAGTAATAATTATATTTATTCTTATGATAGATTCATACTTACTACTATGTTACTACTTATATTTCTAATATTATTACTTTAGTATTACCATTAATATATATAATGTTAATAATATTTAATATTAACTTAGTTCAAGTACTAATACTATATTTTATTACTATTATTTAAACTTCTTTTAATATGATATCATTATTATTCCTATACGTACTAAATGTTTTCATCTCTACCTTTGTCCTTTAGTATCTTTATGTCACCTTTATGTAAGGGTTTCCCCTCTTGTTATTTTTCTTGTGTTAATATGACCTTCTCCCTCTTTTTTTCCTTTCCCTTCTAGTTTTGCATCTATTAATAAGAATTGTTTCCTCTTTCTTTCTTCACCTTTGGTCATTAATATGAATCAACTCAAGATTTGAAACGTAATTTTGTGAAAGATCAACATTGTGGCAAATTCTTTGGGAAATCTACAATCAAACAACCCTTCCCATAAGAATTTTCAATCCATCATCAAGAAAAAGAAAAAAATTGGGAGGTTTTAAAGGGAATGTAATTTTTTTTGTGGTGGCGTGTTAACATAATAAATGAGAGACAATCAAGAACGTAGAGCTCCTACAAGCATTGTCCATACCAAGCTAGTGTTGGGAAAAAAAATCAATGGATTTTATTACTTTTTTACCCAAATTGGAAGTAAAGAGTGTTGTTATGCTAATGCAAGATCAAATAACAAACTATGCCCATTTATTCTCTCTTTCTCATCATTTTAAAGCAAATATAGTGTAAAAACCTCTGGAGTAAATGTGCATATAAAAAAAATATAATAGGAACAAAAATACAATAAACATATCAGCCATCAAAATCCATATATACATCAGTACATTTGCACATGAAAATCAAGGGAATGAACTTTTTTCATTAATAAATGCAATGAACCAACCGGAGATGGGACTACCATGTTCCACCCGACCATAGATTGGTTGAGCCAAGTCTCTCTTCAGCCAATCACCCCCATGCCATATTCCAAGCATGAATGTGGGATCTCATAGAACACATCAATCAAAACTCATCCAGGGCTTCCAAAGGCCACCCACCTCAACCCATCAAACAGTGATTCCACCTCATGGTCGGACATCACCAAAAACCATCATCAGATTGGTATCCATCCAAGCCTTCCAGGGCTTCTAGAGCGTTTGTCCAACCATGGCTTCTAGAACTAGTAACTCAACCCACAGCTTATACAGGGCTTCCAGAGCATTTTTCCAACCAAGGCTTCCAGGACTAGTAACTCAACTCGCTAAGGGCTTCCAGAGAATTTGTCCAACAAGGGCTTCCAAGACTAGTAACTCAACCCAAGTTGTTACAGGGCTTCCAAAGTGTTTGTTCAACCAGGGCTTCCAGGACTAGTAATTCAACCCAAGCTATGGAAAAATGAGAACCAACCAAAACAAAGCAATGAAAGTAAACCCACAATCACCATGGCTATCCAAGAAATGGCAAGGCTAGGCAATCCACTATCAATTCGGACCATCCTCCATGCCAATGATAGATCATAACCAAGAAACCACATGCATGTGCCATGCATGCCAAAACTAGTGAAGAAATCATACATGCAACTCGATACTTGCAAGTAAATCTGCTGCAGTTGTTGATGACGATGCCTTCTTGCACTTTGCTGCTCTTCCTTTGCCTTCTTGCTCCAAGAATCCAAGTATGCCACACCCTCCAAGAGTGTTTCAAGAAAACTCTAAGTCTCCAAGAGTATGAGAGAGAGAGAGAGAATAATGAGAGAGCTCCAAAGCTAAATTGACCAAGTCCTCACTCTGAAAGGAAGAAGCTTACCAACTGATCCTCAAAATCATTTTTATCAATAAGGCCTCTATTTTCCCCTAATTTCCATTATTTTCATAAATATATGTGTCAAAATACCTTTTTTCCTCTTCAATGCCTTTGCCAATTTCATTAGCCATAAACAACCAAATGAACACCCATTAGGATGTCCTGCCACCATTCAACTTGGGATACGTGTCCCATAATTTGTGGTATTTATATATTTTTACATGGAATTTTCACAAGGGTTGTTACAAAACCCTCCCCCTTGGGGGAACACCGTCCTCAATGTTCAATGACACCTATAACCAACATAAATGTTGAAAACAAAACATATTTCCCATGGAGCTTTATAACAGAGATCGTTGCAGTATTTACAATAAATGACCCGCTCAAAAGCAAAACATCATGACAACATGATCAGATAAAAACCATATTGCATATTGGAGCTTTATAACACATTTCATTACGGTATTTACAATGATATGCACATATACACATTTGCTTAACCAACAAATAAAGGATACGATGCATGTATCAATCAATAAGGGAATCCAAAGGCTCACACCTCCACCCTCAAAATAATACTAGGATTCAAATCCTTCCCAGGAAGTCCAAAATCCACTGCAAAGTCAAATCTACATCCAATGTCTAGCGCTATAATCCCACGCAACTTGTCCTTTCAATTAACAGTTACCAACTCATTGTTCTAGGGTGCACTCCCAATGTGCATTTGATTCCATATGGCAATGCTAATGACAAAACAAATCCATATGTGCCCTTCCCTTCTCTGCTACACAGTCCCTCAGGAATCCAGTCACCCCTTCCGTGCAGTCACTCACCTTCCAAGTTCTGTTGGCACCCCCATATTGGGCAGTCCATCCCTTAGCAAGGCTTCTTCGCATTGGAAGATACAAAAACCAAGGCATATACCTACCTCAACACAACATACCGGTCATAGCATGCTCATGGAAATCAATGGACATTATTGCATACTAGTGTCCCACAATGGCCCTGCTCCTGAAGTGCTATACCAACATATTGATGTATGTTTCAATTCCTTTGCTATTGCTGCTAATTCTTATAGTTGATTTCAACCACCCAACTGGGCATGTTCATTCTTCCTGTATCGAGAACATAACTTCCATTAGATTTGAAATAAATTCACATCATACCTCATTGGTAGCTCGTCAATAAGGTACATTTGCAATCCTGTTTGCTTCCTGTCACAAGAAGTCAAACTAGCATCTTTGACCAAATCAACATGTATAAAAATATCACACCAGACTAGCTCAAAACACAACCATCATAGATCAAAATCATAATTCACATGTAACCATCATATACTAGAATCATATATCACATGCATAATAAAACTGAAATATAATACCGATACTTGTCCTTCATTGATCCTTACTTATGCCTTTGTATTTATCCCATACGCACTCTAGATCAGTTGCCACACCCGACAATCTCCCAGTGCCTTCTCCTCAACCATGTGCATAGACACATAGCGTGCATCACACACATACAACCACACACACCATACAACACCATGCAACACATGCACCTATACCTGACATACAACACATACACCTACACCCAGTGTATACAATACAATGCATCCATCTATACCCGATGTGAAATACCACCCAATACATGTACCTACACAGAGTACCACACAACAAGTACAAATGCCACAATACCATGACTACATGATGCACACACATAATACCACATTCCCTCAACACAAAATGTATGACATGCACACAATACCACACGTGCACCAGTACCATATCTACAACATGTACACAATACCACGTGTACACTACACCACTTGCACAAAATCACATGTACACTGCACAACGTGTACACAACTCCACATGTACACTACACCGTTGTACAATGTGTACACAATACCACATGTACACAGTACCACACGCACGATGTGTACGCGGCACCATATGTAATAGCATCACATGCACGACATGTACACAACACCACATGCTCATAGCACCCTATGTACAACATGTACATGGCACCACATGCTCACAACAGCACTTGTACAATCATGCACACAACACCATATGTACAACATGCACGCAATTCCAAGAGTACATAGCACTACATATCCAACATGTACATAGCATCATCTGTACACAGCACTGCATATCCAACATGCACAGAGCACCATATGCACACACACCGCATATACATCATGAAGACAGTACAATATGCACACAACATCGTATATCCAACATGTACATAACACCTTCTATACCCAACACTGAATATGCAACATTCATACAACATTATCTGTACTAACACCTTATACATAACATCGCATAAACAACATGTAGACACGCTATATATGCACAACACTGCATGCACACGACATCACAAATGCAACATGTACCACATATACAACATATGCATAACAGTAGTACCACACGTCCCAACCACACAGTCTCTGCCAAGGAACCTTGCCTCTAGTGTCTTACCCATGCTTGTCCAAACATGTCACAGACCACACTGCTTTCACTTTGTTGATATATCCTTCAACATTACCTATTATAACATAGGCATAGGCATAATACAAGTATACAATATCAAATCATATCCACATGACACTGACCTCGTATATTTGTCGTGACTATTCTTCCCAATTGATTCCTCATAAGACTAGGAACCTCTTCATGTTGTTCTCCTGCATAAGCAATCATTCCTCCACAAGAACGATCCCTGACAACCGTGTTAGATAGTAACATAGATACATGGATACATACATACATATATAAACCTTAGCATAAAACAAGCATCATCCTGTCACACAATAACATACATACACGCATACATGTATACATATATAAACATCAACATAATCATGATCATAACATAATTATCAGATAACATAAGGTCTAGGTTAAGAGAACTTCTTTATTTATGCACATGCATTGAGAGCAACAGTTCCCAACATAGCCAAAGCATATGACACCTAAAATCTGTTTACTTTACCTTTTCATGTTACCTTTCTCATGACTATACTACTATTGTCCATTTACCACAATGGACCCAGCCAGTCCAACCGACTGTCATAGCCTTACCTTCCGTTGCGCTTACTCATGCACCGAACTTCATCTGAATCTTATATTACCTTTCGAGTACCACACAGCTCTCCCCAAGCTCCATCAACTTTCCTCTTTCCCAACCAATTCCCAAGACTCAAAACATAAAAAATAATGGAAACAACAAGAAGAAAACCATGAAAACCAATAACAACACGACTCTGCAAACAAAGTGGTATGGCCATACACTAGACATAAACAAAGCCACAAAACAAGCTCAAAAATTCATAAAAGACCAAAAGCACATGACTAACAACAAACACCATGACTCGATCCCCACGATTCTCGAGGAAACTCAACCAGAGCCTTCTTCAAGGTTTCATGGCAACTTCTCTTGCCATGCAACTACCTGCATGATGCTCACACATGTCAACCACATGTTCAAAATATCAAGACAATCATATCTATTAGTTTGAAATCAACTTTTACAAACAATCATGTCATAATCCATAGTCATTAAACATAATTCTACAACTATCAACTACATTCAATTACATATCAACTATCTAAACGCATACATGTTAGTACAATCATCTTAAAACAAAATCATTTGAACACATTCATATTATGCAATTCATCAAATATTCATACCATGTCAAATAAATCAACTAGATGACATAATCAACAGTCAAGCACCAAATATGTGACATAAGCAACTGATACCTTAATGTACCTCAGGGGAGGCTATCTTGTCTACATAATCAATCTAGCTAGTGAGATATAACTTTACAACATGTCAACAAAAATCATGATATCCATAACAGTACGTAACTAACATGTTCATATTACAAGCTCATAGGCATTTTTCATTCATGCACAATAATCACATATGTATGATCAGTCTAGATTAGTATGACACCATATCAAAAATATGTCAGTTCATACCTGAGTATCGCAACCATAACCATCTGCATAGGTCAAACCAAGTTAACACAACACATATAACATCAAGATCTTCAAGGCAATGAACATAACCGTCACGCATATGACCAATCCAAATTATAGCATCAATGTCTCAATGAAATAACCCTGATCATCAAGTTAATAGCATATAACAACAATAAGCTATATATCATGCTCATCAACAACGTAAAACCGAACCATCAAGGTAACTGTCATATAACAATCAACAAGTTAACCTACAACATACTCATCAGCAACATATAGCATAATCATCATGTTATCTAATATAAAACAACAATAGCAATGCATACAACTACAAGTTACTATCATTCTTGACTATCCGACACATGTGCATATAACTACACTAATCAAGCAACATCTATAATGAATGTACCCATAACATAAAAAGACATGTACATAAACCTAATGCATATAAAATCCTTAACTTACATACCTACATGTCGAACACACAATACCTGTATGACGATCAACTCTTACCCCAAAGTCCAATATTGCAACCTTATTATAATGATATGCATCTCCTGCTCTATCTCGGCCAACACATTAGCATCATAACATCCAATAGCACCATGATGACCTAAATTTCATACAATGACTTCACAAGGCATGTTTTACCTACTATACATGGATAGTCATAGCCATGACCATACATGCATAACAACAACCATTAATCCATTGTACACATTGCCACATGCAACCAACAGCATGCATAAGCAATGTCAAATCAACTACACCTACGCATAAACGCATGTAGTTGAACATAAGCGATCAAATCTTGTAATCAACCTACAAGGCTGATACATGTAATCCAAAATATTCAAAAACGTAACGTAACATACAAGGATGTAAGTAGGTATCATGAAATCAACATGTAAGGGACATATAATCCATACAAATTCAGTCAAATCTTCCAAAAATAAAGACATTGTGTCTATTAATTTGAAATCAGCATTCACAAATACTAACAACCTATAAACATACCCCTTACTATCCATGGTCCATGTTGAAAATGCAACAAGATGATGGAGCTTAGTGAAAAGAAGTCACCTTCACTAAGTGGGCCCGCAGGCTATTTTTGGCACAAAGTCTATTTTTAGACTATGTCTATTTTTAGACATATGGATCATGGTCTATGAGTTGCAGGATGCTATTTATGGATGATTGGTCATGTTGGTAAAAATAGATGGACTTCTATTTTTAGACATATGGCGGAGTCTATTTTTAGACTGCCAGTCTAAATATATAACAGTCGAATATTATTAGCTCTTAATAATATTTGGACTATAAACATTATCTTATCCTCTTGCAGCACTTCAGTTCGAGCTACGGATGTGGCACATGCAACTTCCAGAAGGAAATACGCTTTTCCTATGTTAGTTGAGCTATTGCATGAAGGACTTCAGTTAGAACTCAAGTGATTGAGTTTTGGTGAGTTGATTGAGGAGTTGATGGAGTTGTGTTCAGTTTGACTTAGTTGAACTAGTTGTATTTAGTCTAACTAACAAATACACTAGTGATGAGTGGTGTGAATTAATTATTAATTAATTCACTAATTATTAACTCATAAATCAACTAAAGAATACATCAGTTAACTCAGTGCATGGACAGTTCAGTGGAGACAAGTGTTAGAGGTGAGTGAAAGGGAAAGACAACTGTTAGTTGTGACTATACTTGTGCATGATATTTGCACAATCAATGGATTGAGATTGCCAATGAGGATTGCGTAGTGCAACACAAGGGAAATACGAGTTTAGATCAGCCATTGTCATCTATTCTCATGCATGATTGCGCAGTGGAGGCAGGCAAGCAGCGTAGGAGATTTGAACCTGTGATTGATTCAGATCTGAGCTAGTTTGTGTGTAGCAGGTGGAGATAGTACTGAGTACTTGTGAGGAGTATTGTACTATGTATTGTTACATGCTCTCTATCATCATAATATACAAATAGTTGAGGGGTTTTCAGCTGTATGCTTTCCCCAGTACATACTGTGTTGATATGTGTGATTGATGTTCAATGTGCGCATGCGATTGTTTCTAATTCCACAAAGTTGATGATCAATGGTAGAGGAGGTTATGTATTATGCATGCATTTCATAAATAGTGTATAATCAGGATAATCTATGTGAATAAGTGTCATATTATTCAAAATTTCTACAAATAAGGGTAGCTATATTGAGAAAAATTTCAAAAGGAAAAAGGACATGATAAGCTCTTTAAGGTTTGACAATGTGCCTTGATGTTTTTTTTCTTAATGTTGGGAAAAGAAATCAAAAAGGGGGAAGAGGTCTTATATCATTTTTCCCTAACCTTATTCTATAACCTATATCCTATATTCTACCCCCTATTTATTTCCCTACCCCACTACTCACTTACCCATCACATCCAACCTTACCCACCCCCATCTCTCACCTAATCTCCGCTCACTCCATACGATCCGATGGTCAATATGTGTTTCCAGCTCCCCCTCATCTTGCGAAATTTAATTCTAGGGGGGGGGGGGGGTTTTCTAAATCAGTGGTTTCAGCCATTGATGTGTCGTGCTCTCAGGACCTTCGTACCCCCCTTCGCTCCTGCCCGTCCGCGTGCCCACCCCCCCCCCCCCCCCCAAATACCGTTCCGACACCCAAAGCACCCCTGAAAATGGTTTATTCCTTTAACTAAATCACTCTCCGATTGTGATCGTTTCTCACTCCCGCCACCGCACGAAATCATCCCATCCCATCCACCTATCACTTCCATTCCTGCCGTTGCACATTCAATTGGCTGGACCATTAGGCAATGGACCCGTGCCAGGTTAGGCCAAGCCAATGGTAAAAACCTCAAAAATCTACAAATACACCATCTCGTATCCATTTACAATTTTTTATGTGATCTCATTGTTTACATGTACAATTCAATTCCATTCATGCATACACAAAGAATGCAGTAAAAATACCGAAACAACATTATAGTCAGAGAAAATCCCATTTTTCTGCAATTACATAACATTCCCCTTCTCGAATACCACTTCCAGTTCATTCCTTTTCTTTCTCCCTCATTGAATTCTGATTTCTTCTCATCCCTTTTTGTTGCAGGTCTACTGCAAATTCAACACAGATCCATTTCCAAAGGTTTTTATAGAAGATAGCCATGGCACCCAAGAAGAAAGAACATGAGGTATTTAACCCCATGGTCCATCCACCAGTGGATTTGGATCACATACCACTAGCTGATAGGGATTTTAAGATACACGAAACACTCTCAAAGTTTGATTTATTTGACATATACAGCTGGTGGGATGATAAATTTATGGATGAAGTAGATGACATAGGCCTCTGGGACACTAATTTTCCTATCTATATCTTCCCTAAAACCCACAGTTACCCAGAATTGATCAGGAAATGCCACTCATGCTACAATCCACAACAAAGGGCAGTGATAGCCCCAACAGGATATAAATTGTTTACCATTGATGCCAAGTCTATTATGCAAATGATGCAGGCTCCTATTATTGAAGGAACCACTCCCTTTTCCCATTAGATTCTCACTGAAATGTATCAAAAACTAGATTTTTCTAAGAGAGCTAAAACCTTAGAACTCTTCATGATTGAGAAAACACCTCTACCAAACAAGAATCCTCCTTATTCCTCCTCAATTTTCCCCGAGAGAACCAGACACATTGTCAATATTCTTTCTTATTTACTTGGATATTATTCAGATCAATGGCTTGATGAAGCTATCATAGCTTTTCTATCTATTTTATCAACAAAATCCAAGCCCTCTGTCCTTTTCAATTTTAGTCAATTTCTAACAGATGCCATCCATGAGCAGTTTGTCAATTTCTTCACAGAGGAAGTCTTCCAATACTCCTCAGTTTTTGTATATATGTTTGTTTATTTTCAGGCAGATATGTTCCAGTTTTCAATGAACAAGTTGAGTGAGGAAGGTGAACCCCAATCTATTATTTTCTCAACAACATTAGTGATGAAGGACCCAAAATACTTCATCTACAAAACATTTGTAGAAATGTTTATTCACCCACCAATAAGCCTCCTCAGTGGGACTGCAGAACCCAGAATCAATGAAGAAATTAGAAGGATTATGCAGTTGATAGACAAAGCAAGAACAGGTGATTGGTACTTGTACCAAAATTACACTGAATTAATAGTATATGGCTATGAGTTGGCTCCTTATAAGCTGCCAAAGTTCCTCCCCATGAGGATCTTTGCACTTGACTACATCAGACAAATGATCAATGCAGATGAAGTGCATTTTGTAGCAGCCAAGAAAAAGTCACAATTTAGGATCATATCCTTTGAATGTTGTGCATCTCTCTCTCTCTCTCTCTCTCTATATATATATATATATATATATATATTTATATATATATAATAATAATATATAATATATATGTTGTGCCATTTCAATGTATATATATCTCCATGAATTAGGGTATTACGTTGACTGTGGCTGCAGCTAGGGCATTCTTCATTGGTGTATCTCCTTCACCAAAAACCCAAGACGTGGAGAGGAGATCACATGAAGAATGTGTTGTGCTAATGACTCCAAATCTTTTCTTATTTATACTAAAGGTAGATGATTGAATAACCATGACGTTTGGGCTTCTAGAGCCTACATAAGAGCTGGCTGGCTTGATAATAATTACATTAAAAAAAAAAATTCATATCTCCATAAATACTTATCGGAATAGGATGATCTTTGGATCAATCCTACACCTCTCGATGAGAGGGATCCAATAAAAATATCAGCTACCATAAATAAGCCGAACCACATGGAGTTTGGCCCTAGTTGCCAATTTAACACTCCCTCTCAACTAGGGAGAACTCCATCCGCTGATCCATATGTCCGACTGTACTATCTTTGCCATTAGTGACTTGCACTACTCTACCTAGCTCTACTCAGCTTTGCTAGCTCTGCTCTGCTCTACTGGCTCTGCTCAGCTCAACTTAGCTTTACGAAACTATGAAGAAGAAGAATTGATCGAGAATGAGTCATATCATTCTCCACTGACCTGAAGTCAGTCTCAAAGTGCATACCATTGGTCCCAAACTAGTCTCAACCGACCCGAAGTCAGCTTCATAGTAAATACCACTCCTACCACTGGTCCCAGACCAGTATCGCAGTCTCAGAGAGTGTACCACTAGTCTTAGACCAGTCTCAACCGACCTGAAGTCAGTGTCATAGTGTGTACCACTCTCACTAGTCCCAGACCAGTACTACACTGACATGAAGTCAGTCTCGGAGTATGTACCACTGGTCCCAGACCAGTCTCAACCGACCCGAAGTCAGTGTCATAGTAGGTACAACTTCTACCACTGGTCCCAGACTAGTATCGCAGGCTCAAAGAGTGTACTACTAGTCCCAGACCAATCTCAACCGACCCAAAGTCAGTGTCATAGTATGTATGACTCTCATTGGTCCCAAACCAGTCCTGCACTGACACAAAGTTAGTCTTAGAGTATGTACCACTAATCTTAGACCAGTCTCAGCCGACTCGAAGTTAGTGTCATAGTATGTATAACTCCTACCATTGGTCCCAGACCAGTATCATTGATCCCAGATCAATTAAGGTCATCCTAGCATAGGGAGTACGGTAGATACAACGATGCATCCATCGGTACTACTATGGTCCCTAAATTCATTTCCCTGCTCATTGATCAGATGAGAGGTACTTCCTATGAGTCCCAGACTGCATGGGTAGGATGCCTCGACAGGAGAACTTAATCAATCCTGTCCTCACAGGAGAACACATCAATCCTGCTACAATCTCCATGGAGAACACATAAATCTAGGCCGCCATGGAGAACACATCATTCCAGGCCTCAAAGGAGAACACATCAATCCTGCTACAATCACCATGGAGAACACATCAATCCATGCCTCACAAGAGAACACATCAATCCTGCTACAATCACCATGGAGAACATATCAATCCAGGCCTCACAGGAGAACAAATCAATCCTGCTACAATTGCCATGGAGAACACATCAATCCAGGCCTCACAGGAGAACTAATCATCCTGCTACATAGGAGAGCGAATCATCTTGTTCCACAAGAGAGAAAATCATCTTGTCCCACAAGAGAGCGAATCATCTTGTTCTAGTGCGCACCACCAGGGGAGGTTGAGTCACTCTGTGGTCGTATGTTGCTCCAATAAGAACCACAAGCCCCCAGAGCTCCCAGAGCTCAATATATGCAACATACAAGACCCTTGTACAAGGGTTTCTTGACGACTCCAAGTCATTTGGGAAAATCACAAATTTGATCTTTCCACAGGGCTTTGACAAAGTATATCGACCTGTACATCATCTTAATGCGATGGAGCCTCCTTGCTCATCGACTTACCATATCCCAGATAAGGTAGTATCTGATGTCTACCTGCTGGAGCAATCGTCGAATAGGGATTTCTCAATAATCGAATCCCACCTCTGGTTGTCACAGAGAATCACAGTGGTATTCATCATGTGTACAAACAGCTCAGTGAAGAGCTTCAGCAACCAGACTGCCTCACAGAAGGCCATACTAGCAGCAATGTATTCTGCCTTGGTGGTGCTCAGAGTCACCGACTTCTTCTTCTTGCTCATCTAGGATATCGAGGCAGATTCCAAAGAGAAACAACACTGAGAAGTTCTCTAGTGATCCTCCACACTGCTTTCCCACTCATCATTCAAATAATCATGTGGTTTCACATTTCCGGTAGTGCATCTTAATCCATGAGCGATTGTGGCCTGAAGATATCTCAGAAGATTCTTGGCACCAATTCAGTGAGGCTCAACTAAATATGAGCTCACCATGCTAACTGCAACACATATGTCCAAATGGAGGTTCTCCAAGAATCAGGTCTGACATCACTACCATATAACTTCTTGAAAGTTAAGATCCTCGAGGTAGCCACAGGCTTGCAGCTTATCTTTCCACATTCAGAATCCAACTCCCTATATCTCCCATAAATGAGAGGGTCTGCACCTGTCAGACATAGGTGCCGGTATGAGAGGCTTATCATCCACAACCTTTGAGTAATGGTTTGGACCGATTTCACTCCTAGTGAATCTCAACTGCATTAGACAACTATCAATCCTCTCGCCCGAGGTGTTTTGCTTCAAGCCATAGAGGGATTTCTTCCACTTGTATACATGAGATTCCCGATCATGAGTCTCAAATTCCTCGGGTTGTTCCAAGCCTGTGGACCTGCTGCATGAGGGTAATGGTCCCGTTATAATATTTTCCTTCGGTACATTTCAGACATGTACCTTCATGCTCCTTTTTGAATTCAGGCATCCTAGTCACCATCTGACTCACAGACCTCCAGTGCTGAGTCAATGGACATGGTCCCCAGTGGACTTCCTGCAACTTGATACAACCCTAAACTCAAAAACATATTTGAAAGATCTATTTTCAAAAATGTACCTTTCCACCGATAAGTGCCACTCTGTAACCTTTGACTTCCATTTCTGAGATGGACAACAGGTTCTTCTTGCGGTCAGGTAAATAAAAGAAATTCTGGGTTTCCTTGCTTTCATGGAAGAGTCAACCATTTCCTTGATGACCTTCATTACCAGTCATTCCTTTGATCATTGAAGATGTCCCAGGAATGATTGTTATCTTCATCAAGAGATGTGTCTCTGCCATTGAGACATTCCTTCGCATAACGACCAAACTTATTTCAACAAGGCATCTGCCTTTCCTTCCACCCTTAGATCCGAACTTCCCAATGAAGTGATCTTTAGATGGGCCATCAGAAACTTCTGCTGCGCCATTCTGATAACATTTTCTGCTTCGAATCCACCCTAGGTGAATTATGAGGAACCCATTGATCCTTCTATCTTGTCCCAACTGTCTTCGGTGATTGCTCTTTCACTCTTGCTTGGGCATTGTCTTCACCTCGGCTTTGATACCATGTTAATTTTAGGTATGTTCTATGCTAGAGCAATTTATTTAAATACTTTTCCATATTAGCAATCATATCAACATAAAGTAAATTGCAAATAGAACATAAATATAAGTCGCAGAAGACGAGCCAAGATAAGAGGACACAAGATATGGCGCAAGCCAGGGACAAACCCCACAATGTGTGGGGAAACCCTTTGATCAAATCTTCTTTTATCTTCAAAGTTCAACAGAGAAAGAGAGAGAGAGAGGGTACATTTACAACAGAAGTCAACACTTTGGCTTATCTAGATCTAGCATAGATCATTTCGTATAATGATGAGATCAGTTGAAGACATTCTGCTTCAACTGATTCTCAAGGTGACTCCTTCACCTATCATTGTGCTACATCTCATCCATGGGCTGCACCTTACCATGTAGCACCATCATGTTGCATCATGCATCATCATGTTGCTCGTGATCTCATCATATTACCCATACATCATGTTGTCCATGATGCGGCATCTTCCATCATCATGCAGCCCTGTGTTGCACTTAATCACTAATATCTTCAGTACTGCTATTATCATCATTGTTGCACCATGATAGTCCCTTGAAATTACCCCAGAGGTGATCTCTGCATTGAGATCATGATTTCACAAGAACTAGATCATGACTTTGTCACTGATCATCACAACTTCTCATTGACAGTGTATGACTGTGTATCTATACATGGTGCGGATTTGCTCCTCTCATGGACAGGTCTCCTTTAACTACAGGTCTCCTTTCTAGACCTTCTTAGAAGACATGACTGTGGTTTCATATATAGACTACATTATATCATGACAGAATGTTGTGCGTATGGTCATGACATTCTTCATAACGCATATATACAACGGATTAGGGTTCATGTAGCTGTGCATTTGCTATCACACGTATCTGTGCATTTGCTCCATGACTGCGTGTGGAGTTCCTTTGACTGTGTAGACAGTGCCTATAGACCGTGGGTTCCTTCATATCATAGCGGCTCCTCTTCCAATCTTAGAACCATTTGAATATGAGTGCTGTGTTTTTATGGTTGCTTCAATGATCCCTTGACTACGACATTTTCTTCTGTGGTTTCATGCCTAGACAGTGGCTTCATGCCTTGACTTAATTCGAAGATCACTGCATCTAATACGTTTCCATGGCCTGCGTATAGGTTTTCAATATTTACTGCGGATAGGGTATCACCATTTGCCTGCGGATTCATGACCCAACATATTTGTTTTCATTATTTATGACCTGTGTATAAATAACATAACTGTGTGTAAGGTGTTTTCATGACAACGTGTAGATGTCTCTTCGTAAACAACGTATTTGCGTTTTCCATGTTGTTCATACATATAGCCACATATGTATCCCTTGAATGTTGTGCGTATATATATATTTCCATGTTGTGCCATTTCAGCATATATATATCTCCATGAATTAGGGTATTACGTTGACTGTGACTGTAGCTAGGGCATTATTCATTAGTGTATCTCCTTCACCAAAAACCCAAGACATGGAGAGGAGATCACATGAAGAATATGTTGTGCTAATGACTCCAAATATTCTCTTATTTATACTAAAGGCGGATGATTGAATAGACATGACATTTGGGCTTCTAGAGCCTACATAAGAGCTGGTCGACTCGATAATAATTACATAAACAAAATAAATTCATATCTCCGTAAATACTTATCGGAATTGGATGATCTTTGGATCAATCCTACACCTCTCGACGAGAGGAATCCAATAAAAATATCATATGCCATAAATAAGTTGACTCACATGGAGTTTGGCCCTAGTTGCCAATTTAACACATTGACATTTTGGATTCATCCCCAACTGGAGGTCAACCTTTTCCTGACACTCTGATTTTTGAAAGGCAGAAATCTATTCAAGTTTCCTCATCTACAAATGTAACTGGAGAAAAGGAGGAGAACATCTTGGACACCTTTAGAGAGATAAAGATCAGGAATGAGATGTTGAAAAGAGCACTCATGCTCAATTTTGGAAACAAAGTGAAACTTCTCAAGGCAGACTTCTCTCAACCTTTGATTCAGAAAAAGGTAAAATGCATATGGCATTCTTGGAGGCACAGACAACAGAACCCAAAACTCTAGTCGATTACAAACCAACTTCTTTTGAGTTTGATGCCAAGAACATTCATCCTATTGATTAGCTAGAAATGCACAAACAAATAGGTGA
>APFE030017936.1:0-22651 GCA_000404065.3 Pinus taeda
AATATTAAATCCAAGGGATTAATATTATAAATACAAGGTATATAAACACTAAAGGGATTGATATTATGAACCCAAGGGATTAATACTAAAAATCCAAGGTATTAAAAACCAAACAGATTGATAATATAAACCCAAGGGAACAATATTAAACCCAAGAGATTAATATTATAAACCTAAGGTATAGAAACCTTAAGATAAATATTATAAACCCAAGGAATATAAACCTTAAGATACATATTTGTCACAATGTGACGTTGAAATATGGTTGACCATGATTCATTTTCATAATGAGACAATGTTTGTCACGATGTGACGTTGGACAATGGCTGGCCATCATTGACCATGGTTGATCTCCATATTGAGACAATCTTTTCAATAATGCGACGTTGGACCATGGTTAACCATCATTGTGATAATGTGGCGTTGGATCAAGAGATAGTCTTTGTCACAATGAGACCATGGTTAAACCCAAAGGTATTATAAACCCAAAGGAATAATATTAAACCCAGGGGATTAATATTATAAATGCAAGGTATATAAACCCTAAAGGAATTAATATTATAAACCCAAGGGAATAATACACCTAAGGATTAATATTAAAAACCTAGTGGATTGATAATATAAACACAAGGGAATAGTATTAAACCCAAAGGATTAATATTATAAACACAAGGTATATAAACCCTAAGATAAATATTATAAACCAAAGGGAATAATAAACCCAACGGATAAATATTATAAACCTAAGGAATATAAACCCTAAGATAAATATTATAAACCCTATCATAAATATTTGTCAAAATGTGACGTTGGAATATGATTGACCATGATTGATTTTCATATTGAGACAAATAAACCCTAAAATAAACATGGTCGACCATGATTTACCATCATTGATTTTCATACCAAGACGATATTTTCCACAATCTAATGTTGGACCATGGTTGATCATGGTTGATTTCATATTGAGACAATCTTTGACACATTGTGACATTAGACCATCGTTAATCATGGATGACCACGATTGTAAACTCAAGGGATTTATATTAAATCCTAGGATTAATATTATAAACCCTATGAATAATATTTAACCCTAGAAATATGCACCAAATAAACCCAAGGGATTGATATTATAAATTGAAGGGAATAATAAACCCAAGGAATTAATTCTAAAACCCAAAGGTATTATAAACCCAAGTGATTAATATTATAAATGAAAGGTATATAAACCCTAAAGGGACTGATATTATACATCCAAGGGATTGATAAACATAAGGGATTAATACTAAAAACCTAAGGGATTAAAAACCCAACAAATTGACAATATAAACACAACATAATAATATTAAACACAAGGGATTAATATTATAAACCCAAGGTATATAAACCCTAAGATAAATATTATAAACCCAAGGTGATAATAAACCCAAGGGATTATAAACCCAATGGATTATAAACCCAAGGGAATAATATTAAACCCAATGAATAAATATTGTAAACCCAAGGAATATAAACCCTAAGATAAATATTTGTCACAATGCAATGTTGGAATATGGTTGACCATAATTCATTTTCATATTGAGATAACGTTTGTCATAATGCGACGTTGGACAATGGCTAAACATGGTTGACCATGGTTGATCTCCATATTGAGACAATCTTTGTCACAATGCGATGTTGGACCATGGTTGACCATGGATGACCATGGTTGTGACAATGTGACATTGGACCAAGAGATAGTCTTTGTCACAATCTTACCATTGTTGACCATGATTGAACCCAAAGGTATTATGAACCCAAGAGAATAATATTAAATACAAGGGATTAATATTATAAATGCAAGGTATATAAACCCTAAAGGGATTGATATTATAAACCCAAGGGATTAATACTAAAAACCCAACAGATTAAAAACCCAACGGATTGATAATATAAACCTAAGGGAATAATATTAAACCCAAGGGATTAATATTATAAACCCAAGGAATTAATATTATAAACCCAAGGTATATGAACCCTAAGATAAATATTATAAAACCAAGGGAGTAATAAATCCAAGGGATTATAAACACGAGGGAATAATATGATATGAAATCTTGGGAAAACTTGTTAATGCGATGCAATCTCCCTCATTAGTTAAAACATGTTTAGAATCGTCTCATTTACCTAGTTATGCAAGAGGTTTATGTGTCAAGTTATATGTCTTTTATGTGTCATGTGTGAGTAAATTATGAATTAATTAACTGATTAAATAACATGGATAGCAATTGAAATGTAGAGAAATATACACAACAAAATCATAAGAAAAGTATGATCAAGGAGTTCGCCTTCCAGTACTAGGCTACATCTCCTAGGACCTCCTTCAATGGCTAGGCCCTCTTGGAATTATTTGGTAAAATGTTTGATTACAAGATTCTTCTCAACTTCAATGGATTTGAAGATTGTGCCATTGGGTTAAGAGAACCCAAAAATCCAAAAAATGACTATTAGATCTCTGAAAACTAACTCTGACTGATCTAGGCATGACCCCCTTTCCTAGTGGCCCTCGGCTTCCCTGAACTTCCCTATGGAAAAATCACATGTATAAATCTTATATTGCCTCTAAAAGTTATTCCATTGTCTTCAGAAGGTTGAAATCATCCAAAATTGACTAATCCTTTTCTAAAATTGGTCGAAATCTGAGCAATCTATGGCTTTATCCAATTTTTCCTAGAAAACCTCCACTAAAACTAGAAAGACTCTAGTTAAGTCAGTCAAGTTTGGTGGCAGGATCGAATTTGGTGGCTCCACCATAAATCTTGTCGAATTAAACTACATATTAATTAAACGCAAATCGAGTTTAGTTATATGCTAATCCGTGTTTAGCACCATAACTACACAATTAATACAAATCATATATTAAAATGTGTTATATTGTTTAACAAGACCCCCTAGCTTGTCGGAGTGTTATGGTTGTGGGCTTGTGGACGGGAGGTAATGGGTTCAAATTCGAATACCACCAAAAGTTTTCCCAAAATGGATAAACCCTGTTCGACCATTTGGGAGGTGCCACGAGGTGACCTCTGGGCTTGCCATGTGGCGGCCTCTCATTTGCCCATCCAAAACCAACCGAATTGTGCCACATCACCCAACTGGAAACCAACCACAAGGTGACACTTGGCGAGCCCTCATTGGGCATTGAACACGTTTGACTTGCTGAATCACCTACCATGTTAGTAGTAAGGACTGATGATTGGGCAATACCTGCAAGTTTTTGTTATTGTTTGGTGAAATGGTAAGATGGCTGTAACTTCCTCATACGAACTCCATTTTGAGTGAAATGAGCTGCGTTGGGATCGTTTCACCGATATGGATGTAGTCGATTAGGTTTTGAATGATTCTGAGCACTTCGATTTTTGAGCTAATTTTTGCCCCTAATCCAGATTCCAATCATAATATTAAACCCAAGGGATAAAATATGATAAACCCAAGGAATATAAACCCTAAGATAAATATTTGTCACAATGTGACATTGGAATATGGTTGACCATGATTGATTTTCATAATGAGACAATGTTTGTCGCAATGTGACGTTGGACAATGGTTAACCATCGTTGGCCATTGTTGATCTCCATATTGTGACAATCTGTGTCACAATGTGATGTTGGACCATGGTTGACCATGGATGACCATGGTTGTGACAATGTGACATTGGACCAAGAGATAGTCTTTGGCACAATGTAACCATGGTTTACCATGATTGACCATGTTTGACTATGATTTATTTTCATTTTGAGGCAATTTTTGTCACAATGCGACATTGGGTGATTTTCATATTGAGAAAATATTTATCGCAATGTGGCGTTGGACCATGTTTCACCGTGATTATTAACCTAATGGATTTATACTAAACCTAAAGATTAATATTATAAATCTTATGAATAATATTATACCCTAGGAATATGAAGCCTTAGATTAATAAACCCTATAAATTATTATTTTACAAGATTTTTTTAATAAAGACAAAAATTCGAAATATAGTGCAAAATCTTAAAAACAAATGAACAATAAATAATGATTTTTTCAAAAATAAATTCATATATATAAATGAAATGAAATAAGAATAAAATTCATAAACCCATTATTAAATCTCAATTAAAATTAAATTATTAGAATATAGTATATATATATAGAAATAGTATATAATATATCATGTAAAACATTGCCAGAATTTTAAATCTATAAATTACAATTTTAAGGTATAATATGTTGCAAAATATAAATTTAAAAAAAAAAAAAACAATTATTTTATTTCATCTATTACTTATAATCATTTACATTATAGCATTTCAAATTTCAAAAATAAAAATACATTTCAAAAAATCAACCATAATTTCTAAATTTCATGATTTATTAATCATGGAGGAACTTATTAATATAAACAATGTACTTCATAAATAAATATTTCAATGTCAACTAATATATACAATGAATTTAAATATTTTTTTTTTTATGGTTAAAACCTTTTTAAGCATTTCAAGTAATGTTATTATTTTATATTTGGACTATATTTTTTTATCAATTTGATCTTTGAGATGTAATTTTTTTTTCAAATTTTGGATTTAAAAGAAAATAGAGAAGAAGAAATTACATCATTCTAAACACTTCTTAGGTTTGTGATTAAAGTAGATCAATGCTGATCTTTAAAGAAAAAACTAATAAGATCAACTTGCAATTTGAAAATTTGTTATTGAATGATCGCTAATTAATTTTAGAGCACAAATTCATTCATGCTACTTTACCTAATTCTACACTAATCCTACACTGAAGACCTAGGACAGACCAAATTCATAGTTCAGCTACTTTTATACATTTGTATTTGAAAAGTAAAGAAATATTCCATAGAACACCCGTTCAAATCATTAACATCTAAACCACACTCAGTTACTAAATTTATAGTGGACACGTAATTGATCTTGTGGAGATTCATGGCATAAGCTAGTCAAACCTTGTACTTTGCATTTGTGTGGCGACACATATTCCTATCGAGAGTCCAGGTCCTATAATTTAGCCTCGTGATTGAATATCAAATGTCCAAACTTCTCATAGATGTTGACCACTTTAAATTTTCCACTATCAAACACCTGTGGCAGCATACAAATATATGTATGTTCAAATACTAATAATGCAGACAGTGAAGTAAGTTGTAGGAAAATACCTTGATATATATGGTATGGAAAACTTTGTTATTAATCGAAGAAGATGTAGCATTCACAACTTGTAGCCCACATTCTTCTAGCATGAGCAGAAGATTGGAGTAGACAATATGATCTTTGAACACGTTGAGGGACATCTTAATGCTAGAATGGATGGAATTTATTTGCACCATAGTGAAGACTTAAGGAAAATAACTTGTAATATATTTTCTTATATATAAATAAATGTTATAAATAATAATGAGGGACTTATCATGGAGGAACTTATTAGAATTGGAATAATCTCAAATCTCTAGGAAATTTGTGGGTGGGGAGCCACGTGGCACAAATATATTTTTTAAAATTTATTAAAAGTATGGACCAATTTGTCTAAAGTAGATTTTCTATATATAAATGATGTTAAAATAATAATGAGGACATATTAGATTTGGAATAATAACAACATGAGGACTTAATTAAGAAATGAATAATCCAAAATGTCCCTATGAATTGGTGGAGTGGAGCCACAGTGGCATGAATCTAATGTTTTTTTAATTTATTAAATAGTATGAACCATTTTGCAAATAAATTTATTTATTTATTTGATTTTTATTTAATTTTATATATAAATGAATATTATGAGGAATAATCATTGAGGAACTTATTAGAAATTGGAAAATAATCCCGATCAAACATGGAGGAACATATTTGAGAGAATTGGAATATCTCAAATCCCTAGGAAATTGGTGGGTAGGAGTGCCTTACTTGGCATGAATAGATTTAAGATTTATTAAAATAAAGGAACCATTTTGATAAGAATAATTTTCTTATATAAAATGAATGTTATAAACAATAATGAGGAACTTATTAGAATTGCAATAATCTCAAATCCCTAGGAAATTGGTGGATGGGGAATCAAGTGGCATGAATCTAATTTTTTAAATTTATTAAAAGTAATGGACCATTTTGCTAAATAAAATTTGCTTATATTAATGAATGTTATAAATAATAATGAGGAACTTATTAGAATTGCAATAATCTTAAATCACTAGGAAATTGGTGGGTGGGGAGCCACTTGACACAAATATAATTTTTTAAATTTATGAAAAGTAATGGACCATTTTGCTAAATAAAAAATATTTTTATATAAATGAATGTTATAAATAATAATGAGACACTTATTAGAATTGGGATAATCTCAACATGGAGGAACTTATTAGAATTGGAATAATCTGAAATATCTAGGAAATTGGTAGGTGGAGAGAATCGGTGGCTGGAGAGCCAAGTGACGAATCTAATTTTCTAAATTTATTAAAAGTAATGGTTAAATTTATTAATATTAAAAGTCAATGCAACCTAACAAACTCTCTAATACATAACGTTGATAAACATTAAAAAAAACATACGCTGAACATATTCCCTTGAGAATCAATTTACACCCTAAATAAATAAATAAATTAAAAAAAAAAATAAAAAAAATTAACAAATCTTCTTCTATCTAAAACTCATAATATATACACCATAGACATTACATAGACATTACCTTAAAAGGGTTTATCTTTATAAATACGGCCAACCTTTATTGTTGCGTCGGCGCAATAATTTCTTTTTACTTAAAATTGTGTTTACCTTAAAAGTGTTTATCTTTATAAATACGACCAACCTTAATTGTTGTGTTAGCGTAATACTAGCAATTGTCCCAAAAGGTACAAAGAGAGGCCGATAGGATTATTAAATTGGAATTGTTGAGTACCTGCTGGCAAAGGCTTGTGATCCTTACCCATATGCCGACACTTTTCGGTCAAAATGTATTGAAATATATAGAGGGGAACAATTATGTTCAACTCTACTGTAACTAATGTTTGGCTAAATTTTGGATGTGGTTCCCAATTGGCAATGTAATGGCACAAATGACTTTTGTAGCAAGTTGGGTATATTCATGAGGGATGACAAAGTTCAGCGCACCGATGGAAACTTTAATAATACAAAGCTTATTGTGCAGGATATAAGATGTATAGATCCATCTCATTCTAGTTCTGCTCAATTAGGTATTACAAATGTTAGTGTTGTTTTTCGAATTGTTCCTCCTTCTTAGAGACAGTGGCTATAGAACGATCAAGCCTTAATGGTCTAAGATTGCCCGCTGACGGAAAATGGAATTCATCTACTGGTCATCTTTGCATGATTGGATGCCTCGGATCCATCAAGATTGAGGCCAAATTTTTTGATTGTAAGAACTGTATTCCACAGCCTCTAACCCACAAGTTGAAAATTGAGTCAACAGTCCCAACAAAGCATTTCCCATAGACAATTCTTCCAAATTGCTTAGGTTTCCAATATCCCCAGGCAATTCTTTTAAATTTGTCTCTCACAAGATTAATATTTCCAAGGACAGTTGATGTGCAACTTGGTGAGGCAACACGTCCACGCTCTTGCAGTCCGAAAGGTTTAGATATTCAATCGTCCTGATATTTGCAAATGTTTCCTCCAACAAGGTCAAATCGGAGCAATATTCCAAATTCAAATATTTAAGTCGAATTAAATTCTCGAAGGAATTTGGAAGCCCGTGCAAACTCTAGCAGTGAGAGAGATTGAGGTGCTGGAGATTTGTTAAGAACCCAAAAGAATCAAGCAACGACTTCATATCTGGGCATCTTAGGTGCAAGTATTGCAGTGACAAATGACAAAATTCCTCTGGTAAAGTTTTGAGATGAATCAAATCTAACATACAAGTCACCACAACCTTTTCAATGTGATTCATCCATCCAATGGACTTTTGGAACATTGAAAGATGAGTATAAACATGTAGCTCCCGCAACTCCAGAGGCGCCTGCCACGTAATATTCATCTTTCGACAGTAAGAAAAATATAGAGATGATAGCCTTTATCTACAAAACCGTTCAAATGCATTCGAGAGCCTGTGCTAGTATAGCAATTGCAGCAACAATCTACCATAAATTAGGGTGGCAAAGTAAAAAAATAGAATAAATACAAAATTGTCTTTAGCCCTAACCTAAGATTTTGCTTCCCACAGTTTTTTCAATTTGGTTTATACCACTTCTAAAACCCTTATGTTCTTGACCACAATAACCAAAAGCAATCGAATAATTTTATTAACAGAGAGTGCGAAAGAAATGGTCACCAGCATTCACACCATAATCTGAATCAAAAGAAGAACATCACTCGAAAATTGAAAACCAGATAGAGAATCTCTCAATTTGTTTTAATTTTCCCTGCCTTGTAGCGGCAGTGGACAAACACCAAACTAATACTAATAAAGAATATGTATTTGGGGGTTTTCAGGTAGGGCCTATTGTGCTACATTGAGAATTGAACCCATGACTGGGGTTAAGATCCCAGGGCAGTCTTCAGATGAGAACGTTGTATGAAGGAACCAACCTGTTGTTGTATGCCACACGATCCATACCAGAGACCTCTAGCATGACATCCATTGATTTTTCTTCATCCCCATCACCATTCTTGCGTTTTTTACAAGAATCAGAGTAGTAACAACAGATGTAATCGCTATTGTTTACATAAAGATGGGGAACCCATTTCTGGATTTGCTGACAAATATTAACTGAATCCGCCTCTGCCCCATCCTCTGATTGTTTATCAAGGCCTTCTAATTCCTTATTCCCTTTTTTCTTAGAAGGAATAATAGCTCTCGTCACGCCCTTCACTGCATTCCATAGCAGTCCAAACTTGTCACCAAAACTTCTAAGGCCCATGGGCAATGAAACAGAAGGGGGATTGAATAGATGAGATTCGACAAATATGCCCTCAAATGTTAAGGCCTTCCCCACCTACAAAGCTAGGCCAGCCCCCAATGAATGCCCAGCCATGCACACTTCACTGCTCCCATATTTCTTCACTATTGTCCTGACTGCCTCCAGTGTCCTGTGAAACCTAAAGGAGCCACTGAGGTCCTCCATTGTTAAAATTCTCAGATCATCTTGTATGTCCCTTTTGATTGTAGCAGCCCTCAGCAAGGTCCCTCTAAGAGCTATTATTGCCTTTGGGAGCCTTACTAGGTCTCACTACCAGAAGATCAGAGAATGCAGCATACCTACCCCATTCAAGCCTTGGTCCAAAGATGGATTCATCCCTCTCCTCCACCAATTCTTCCACTACCTTGTATTTGAAGGGCTTCCACCATTTGGGCGCCAACGGTGCATCTCCGTCTCGCTTTTCCTGCTTGTCTAGTTCCAGCAAATATGCAGCCTGTTTAAAGCACGCCATCACTGTCCGCTTGTAATTTTCATCTTTCCTGTACAAAAACATAGGAGTTTTATATTGATAGAATTGATGCAAGGAAACTGTCGTAGAGATTACCTGGCATCCTAGCTTGAGCAAAGTAAGTGACAAAAGAAAAGGCGAAGGCACGAGTTGCTGAGCAGAGCTCATCCGAGCATGCAGAAGGCAAATGAGGCGAGAATGCAGTGAGGGGTAATAGAAATGCCTACCATTTCGCTGAAGGACTAAAAACCATAACTCAAAAACTTACATGGACTATAAAGAAGAATTGTCCTACTAAATTGGTAACAAAAACTATTGAAGCTAGTGGGTAGATGTTGGTAATACAATCGATTTGAGGATAACTTGATGCCATAAAAATAAATGAGAGCAAGATTGCTCCAGTAGGAATAGTTGGTGTTTAAGGATGTTGGTTAAATATGTGTAGTCACTGTCAAACCGATAAACATGACATACAAAAGCATCTATCTTCTTATTGTTCATCATATTTGCTCATCCATGAGCTCCTCCATTTATACTTGAGGATGCACTAAATCTCTATGAACTTCGGTTCTTGTACTTAAGATGATTACCCACAATTATATTAATGGTGTATGATGTTTCCCAAAATTAGTTCAAATAATAGTTGGAGGATTATCTCCTTAAGTAACCCCTACTTCTTGATCAATAACATTTTGGTTGGTTAGTTGGAGGATTATCTCCTTAAGTCAAAAGTTTTTTAATTGACCACATGTAGTTTTTCTATATTGAATTGTAAATAGTGTTTTTCCATTCAATTGTAAATGATGGAGAGTTCTATAACTTTCTGGGAAACTCCTCCACCTTGTTAGACTAAGCGTTAGCAATACAAACTTATATAAATTTTGGTTATATTTAGAGAAAATCCAGCAAGGATTTTTGTAAATCTAGAAATTTTTGATGGTGCTGAATCCATTTTCACCATCAAAAACAAGATTCAAACACTGTCCCTACAAGATTTTTGAAATTTTTTTACCCGGATTCTGGCCACTTTTGGCCATTTGGGCAATTCCTCGGCCTCGTTAGAAGACTCCTATTGCTAATACATGGCTTCTTGTAAAACATTAAAAGTTCAAATTCAAAGGTTAGAAAATATGCATCTAGGAATCAAATCACTATGCAAAGACATTGCATTCATATTTAATTATAGGTTCCTAAGAATTGAGATAGTCAAGTAAAATTCAATTAACCACATGTAGTTTTTCTATATTGAATTGTAAATAGGGTTTTTCCATTCAATTGTAAATGATGGAGAGTTCATTGTCTAGAGAGATCTTAATATATCCATTGAACATGTCTTTTTAAAGGTTCATTTTACAAATAATTAATTAAAAGAAATATTAAAAGATTTTACAGCAAGATTTTGGATTTTTTGTGTTGAATTAACTTTTTTACTTTGATTTAACAAATAGTAGTGGCTTAAGTGAAGATTAAAGAATTTTTTTTTTTTTCCAATTTGGAATTTTAATGTGGTAAAAAAAATTGTTGAAATTGTATCATAGTTTTTTTTTTTTTAATGGTTATTTTCTTTTTAGTTTTTTTATCTATATGGATATTTTCATTTTTGTTTGGGGCGAACATTATTTTTTTCTATTTTCATTATTATTATTATTATTTATTGGAGACACAAACATAAACATTATTTAGATTTCTAATCTTTTATTTTTACATACTTACACATGGGGGTCATATTGGGCTGTAAAATGTGCCTCTAGGCTCAACAATCTATTATATCGATCCCAAAGTGGCATCAGAACTTAAGGATTTTTAGGAGGGTTTCGTATAGCCTTAATTTTATAATATTTTGTAAATTAATTTGAAAAAAAAATCAATTCTTCAACTCATTATTAAAAATATTTCATGAATATTTTGTAATGATTTACTTTTCAATTATGATGATTTATTTTAACTTGTAAGTAGGATAGCCTTTATTATAATATTAGACCTTATCAATACCATATTCTACACAAATTTTGTTTTAATTTAATTTTATAATCTTTTATATATTAATTTGAAGAATAAAAATAATTAATTTCAATCTTTCAACTTGAAATTATTAAAAATATCTCATGAATATTTTGTAATGATTAAATTATTAGTAATTAAATTAAAATTCTAAAATTCTCATTTTAAAATAAACACACTTTTCAATAGAATTATACTAAAACCATTATATTTACCATTTATATTCATAATTTCTAACAACATAATTACACAATAACTGTGTTATTGATAACTGATATTCATAATCTCTAACAACAATAAGACTTGTGTTACCTAAATGGTTATATAAAATTTAATATCTATATTTATAATTTAAAGTGAAATGAAAATTATATAATGTAGAATGAAATAAATAAAAAAATATGATTTAAATTATATAATGTATATTGAAATTAAAAATATTTTTTAATGTTAAAAAAAAATCGCATACATTTTTTTATAGCAAAATAAAAAATATGTTAATCTAGAAAAGGAAATTGTACTTTACAATAAAACTAAATATATGATTCAAATTTAAAATCAAAATGTTAGAGTTGAAACTTCTTTACTCAAACAGCCAGACAAACACTTTCTTGTCTTGGATTTTATAAGAAAATAATAGTAAAATTAATTACTTGAGTCATTAATAGATATCTATATATAATTTTGCAAACCAGGAAAATAAGTAAATGTGTCTTTGATACCGGTATGTAACCAACTTAGATCTTGAATACACAACAAATAAGAGCAATAGCAAAACTACCCACATCCACCCGAACAAATTACATGTTTACTCAACTCTTAGGTTGAAATGGAGCAGGAAAAACCTTAACAATGTTTCCAGAAAGGAATGTGCTTCCTAAAACACAATTGTAAGGGAATAATGATGACTTCTATTATATAAAATGAGTATGTAGCGATTGTTGATGAATATGCTTATTTTCCATATAATGCCAAAGCAGTTTGCAGTTGAAGAACCATATGATGGGTTCAAATTAAGATTAATTTCCTCTCCGATAAATTGTACAACTTTCAACAAACAATCTAGACAATAAACAGAATGTCTCTCATAGGTGGGAACACTGTAGAGGGTTCTCCTTTAAATGAGCAATTTTATTTCTTCTTGGTGATTAACTAAAGGGTGATAATCAAAGACCAAATATTTTCTAAATACAATATAAAGATGCGTACTCCAATGTAGAATCATAAAAATGAAATCTAAAAACATATATATAAAGCATAAGATAAAGCAGTCTTGAAAATAATTCTTACTCTTTTAGGTTGTTGCAGTACTTCTTAGTCTTTTTAGACGTACCAATAGAGAATTCTTGAATTGGTGTATGCCTCTCCCACAAGAGGTTGGGTCACACCTGTGTGATTTATCAAAATCATAAAATTTACTTGACATATCGATCCTATTTCATTAGCGACATGAAGAATCGGAGCAATGCTCACATGAGATGAAGGCACGATTTCTGTGTGAAATACTTCTATCAAAAATGTGCCTACTGGTACACTCGCTGGGTTTCCAAATAAACACCTAGAACTTGTATTTTCAAGACTTTAACTAGTGGAAGTCACATTAAGTGTGAACAATTTATTTTTTTAAAAACACTCTTCGCTGCCTTCAAAACCTTTGAAGGTCTTTTTTTATTGACATGGTCGAGGTCAATTCCTGCAACCAAGAACGAAGAATTGCAAGAAAGCTCAGCGAGCCAAAAAAGATATGTAAATTGAAGCAACAAGAGCATAAACCGACACAATTATTGTAGTACAGCACTGTGAATAAGTACACCGTAAATACGATTAAGAGAAGTTCGTTCATGTGACCTTCGTTGCTATGAATGAAGTATATTGGCAGCTAATAAAGGAAACGTAAAGAAACAACCTAGAGCAACTTGTACCAAGCCACTGCTTCGACTGTACCAACTGCCTTTCCAACCACATCGACGATTTTGATGCCTCAGCGTAGTAATTGTATGCAGATGTGGCTGAAATTACCACTCCAATTGATAATGGCGTCACTGAAATTGCCACTACATCCGAAAAATGTGCCACCATTCCGGCAATGTGGCTGAAATTACCACTCCAACTGAAATTGCCACTACATTCGAAGAATGTGCCACCATTGCAGCGAGTTACATAACTCATAGAACATACCGGCAAGTTGTAGGTGTCAAATTACAATCACATATGAACAATTCCCTGCTGAATGTTGACGCCAAGTGTCAGCGTAAGAATGAAAAGGACGACGAAGGTCCCTTTCAAAGGAAGGCCTATCGGCCTAAATATTTTTTTACTTAAAATTGTGTGGAATTTTAACCTTTTCTTTATTATTTAAAAAAAAAATTATTTTTTAAATAATACGAAATCAAATTTAGTACTCCTTTGATATAGAGAATCAAAATTGAACTGGTTTGGTAGGGGTGGGAGTTTTGACTCTCATCCTAGTTTCCTCGAGTAAATTGTGATCCCGGTTTCTTCTAGTAAATGAGACAGGTAACTAAGAGAGGAGTGAGGAGAGGAACATGGGATCTTTGTATTTATGTTCATTTTTATAACTTTTATAAATTTACCCAAACATTTTTCAAAATAGATTAAAATATTATTTTAAGTATAAATATTTTTTTATATAAATTATTAAAAATTTAATATTTTTTATAAAAAAATATTATAAAATAACTAATTACTAAATAAATAATTTAAACATAATTATATTAAAATAAAAATCATAAAATTTTATTAGCATATTATGTTAGGGTGTTATGTTAAGGTACTCAATGGTGTAAAGGTGATTTATTGGAAACTTTATAGATTGATATCCAACCATGCTAAGAGTTATTGTGACCTAGGTCCGGTACTATATTGATTTTGACGACTTAGATACCACTAGGTTGTGGCTACTCAAGTCAAAAGTTAGATATGCTAGTCATCTTAGGACTCAAATGATCTAGCAAAACAAAAAATTATAAAATAAAAATAATAAGAATAAAATCATACATGAATAAAGATGCTTAATAAAGAGTGAGCTCAAATTCAACCATCATAAAATATTAAAATTAAAGACCTAAAAGTTAAACAATGGAATTAGGTGTTAGCCCCATAGATTTATATTGTAGGGTGCCACTCATCACGAGTTGAGTTAGTAAACTTTTAATTAGACATGTCTATAACAAATTGAGTTAGTAAATTTTGAAATAAACAAGTATATATCAATTATAAAATGTTCCATATATATATATACATTTTATTTGTTAACTATATTAATTTTTTCTTTTAACTTTAGTTTAATAATAGTATTTATTCCAATATCATAAGCCATTTTTAAATGTTTCCCTTCCTTTATTATTTAGATATATAAAAGTTAAAAAATTAAACTCTTTACTTCAAAAATTACATTTTATTTAATTTGAAACACTAAATTACTTTCATTATTCTCTCATTCATTTGGTAAATGTATTTGTACATGAACATTATAATTTAGATATCACATAAAAGATCTACGATTACGATTACGCTTAGTCATAGTGGCTCTTCCCTATTACATTTCATGTTGCGATTTTGAAATCATTAATACAGCAGGAGAATATTGAAGAGGTGCACGAAGAAGCATGTTGTACAGCTCGGGGATGTAGCTCACATGGTAGAGCGCTCGCTTTGCATGCGAGAGGTACGGGGTTTTGAGATATTTTAAAAACTGTGTTTTGCTTTAAAAATGTCATTCAAGACGCAAAATCCATAAAAATTTGAAAAATAGTTTAGATGTCTCTGAATTATCATTTCTTAAACCACATATTATCTATTCTGGCAAGTCAAAGACATAACAAACAAAGATTTATAGAAGTATATCCATTAAAAATATGTAATATGAAATCTATTCTCGCAAGTCAAAGACATAACCAACAAAGATTTATAGAATTATATTAATTAAAAATATGTAATTATCATTTCTTAAACCACATATTATCTATTCTGGCAAGTCAAAGACATAACAAACAAAGATTTATAGAAGTATATCCATTAAAAATATGTAATATGAAATATGTTATCTATTCTCGCAAGTCAAAGACATAACCAACAAAGATTTATAGAATTATATTAATTAAAAATATGTAATAAGAAATATGAAGTTGTTGCTTATTAAAAGAAAATATGAAATATAACTTTTTGCTTATTAAAAGATGAAAAGAATGATTAAGATGGTTAAAAAACCAAAATAATGGAAAGGAACAACAAAAATTTATAGAAGTATATTAATTAAAAATATGTAATATGAAATATGAGGTTCTTGATTTTAAAAATAAAATATGAAATATAGCTTCCTTCTTTATTAAAGGATTAAAAGAATGATTAAGATGGTTAAAAAACCAAAATAATGAAAAGGGAAGTTCAATGGTAATATGAGGTTCTTGCTTATTAAAAGAAAATATGAAATATAACTTTCTTGCTTATTGAAAGATGAAAAGAATGATTAAGATGGTTAAAAAACCAAAATAATGAAAAGGGAAATTTAATGGGGAAGATGATGGGTTTTTAAGAGTGGTGAGTTTGTCAAATATTTCTCAATTTCAAAGGAGTAGTCATAGAGTGGTGCTAAAATTTGATGTTATTAGAATTATGAGAAATATTTAGAATATGTGTTTTTATCTTAGTTTGGATAAATATATTCATTTAACTAAATATATAATTTATCATAGGAGTAGAGAATTTAGTAAAGGCCTTGAGATAGAAAATGGTTTGATTTAGCTTTCAGTTCTAAAAAATTACAAGACAGTTTTGTGGAGTTTGAAATAAATTTTGATATTTATTTTCACTAATATCTTAAAGATGTGATTAGATGTCTTGTGAATGTAGATGAGAAAAATTTCAACTTGAGGGGAAGAGGTGGTTGTGAGGGTTCTTGGAATTAGGATGTAGAATGATGCAAAAAGTTCTATTGATTTGGAAGATAGAATAGCCATGGGTTCGGATAGTGTTTGTAAATATGGTTCATTATTTTTTAAGGTGTTAGCGAATCAAAATTCAAATGGATCTAGATACAAGTGTTTTAACAATAATAAATTTTTAAGTAGGGTGGTAGTGATATTGGTCATGAAGATATCTATTAGCATGAGTATCTTTCTATAGACTTGGGGGGAGAGGGAGAAATCTAGTCACCAAGTAACTAGGAAATTAACAATGGAAATGAGTTATCTAATCAGATTACTTTGGTAAATATAGTGTGGAGAGATAAACTATTAATATGGTCAAAGAATAATATAAGGAATGAATGGTCATGCAACAAGATGGTGAATGTGTCATCCATAAATATAACCAACATTTGGGTTTGAGATGAAAATTATTGATGGCTAAAATTCCAAAGTGTTCCATGAAGATATTTAACACTATGAGTGATAATGATGATCACATCATTGTGGTTTAAATTTGCTCACAAAATTCATTCAAATGATCTTTTTCTTGTGATCATAATACTCATGCTACAAAAGGAGTAAAAATGAAGGAAACAACCATGGGAATTGAAGCCAATAATGCATTTGTTGCAATTTGTTACGTTGATGGATAATGTCTTAGCCTTAAGAGCTAGATCCTCTTTTTCCTTGAAATCCATAGAGTCATTGTTATATATATCCCATTATTTTTGCATCGATAACTTCTATCTACATGTTCCCCTCTTGCCAGTGGACCTTTGAGGATTGGATACTTCAATATAGTTTTTGAAAAATAATTCATTAGTTATAATGTAAATCCATGTAAAGATGAAGATTTCACCTTGGGGATTTTGTTCGAGGAGGATTCTTTTGATGATTGGTGGCTCTGCAATCTGAACTAGGGTTTGGCTACTGGTAACCATGGCGGGTCATGGTGGAGGGAGTTCTGATCTCTCCTACAATGAAATAGCCATGAATAGAAGTAAGGGAATTGGTCTGCATCGCCTCAAGAAACCACCGGAGGTGATAAATGAGGATTTTAACACAGGAAATATCAAACCTCACGGACAGAAAGAAAATCATGAGGAAGATAGTAGGGAGAAGAGGAAAGAGGGTAGCAATTAGAAATCTGCACCTATGAGTGTGACAGGGGTCTATAAACCAAGTCGACCATTATTCCTCAGGTCGTTTTAAGTGACCCAGTGCTACAGGTGCACAGAGAACACATGGCAGAACACATGGTTATATGAAAATTTATGGGGATTTGGCCGACAGAAAAGACCTTACACGTATGGATAAGAAACCATTGGAAACCGAAGGGGGGAATAAACCTTGACCTTAGATCCAAGGGCTTCTTTACGATGGTGTTCACGAGCTTAGAAGATAAAGATAGAGTGTTCGAGGGAGGACCCTATTTTTACACTTCCTTTAGATTATTGATTGCTGGAGTCTTTAAAGGCTATTGGCAATAAACCAGGGCATTTTATAAAAATATCAGATGTGACTCTAAGAGGTAAATACAATTTTTTCTCCTAGATTTGTGGGCAAATGGACTTATCTGGGGCACTTCCAGACGAGATCATTTTAGAAGTGTATGATGAAGAATGGGTGCAAGCAGTACGCTATGAACATGTCCCATTCAGGTGCTGTAAGTGCCATGAACACGAGCACCTATACAAGGATTGCCCATCAAACAAACTGGAGAGCAACACAAAAACCACCACAAGCAAAGATCCTGAGGGTTTCACTAAGGTGGGGGGCAAAGGGAAAGGAGGAAAATGGTACCAAAATAAAATCAACGAGGACGGGCAACCGAGCCACAATAGTCTCAAAATCCAATAAGAAGAAGTTGGAAACAACGAGGCAAACCAGGAAGCAGAGACTAATACCAATGAGAAGGATAGGGATGCTAGCATGGAGGATATACCAGAGAAAAACCATCAAAAGGATGATCTATCGAGCATTGTGGAGCTCAGTAGGGACCATGAGATGAGCCCAAGTGAGGCGAGAACGAGGACCATGAACTGAACTTCTTGAGAGGGAGAACTTAGATCTAGAAAAGTTTCTGGAGTAGGGTATTGCCAAAGGGGTTGACTCCCTACCAAAGGAGGAGTTTGACAGGGTTCAACAGCTCTTCCTCTGGAGATCCTAATCGAAGGGCTCTGGAGTCAAGAGAAACCATGACAATCAGGAGAATAGAGGGATGAAAACAATGGAGGAAACACTAGGGCACTCTTCCAAGAATCTAGGTAGGAAAAGAGGAAGAAAAAGACAAAATGAGTTGCTGACCAAATGTCGAAAACTCATGATTAACTCAGGTAAGATGAGAGTTCTCACCATCTACTCCTTTAGAAACCTTTCTTAATGAATCTTACAACCTGGAATATTAGGGGCCTAGGAAGCAAAAGGAAACAAAGAAATCTTAGTAGTAGAATAAAAGAAGAAAAACTAGATATGGTTTTTATTTAGGAAACTAAGTTTTCAATGGACAAGATCAGAGAAATACAAAGCAAATGGTTAAGCAAGTATGAGTATCTAGAGATTAAGGAAAATTGTTGAGTATGGAGCATGATTGTTTAGAGGTCCTTGTTTCAGCCGGATGTATACCCCAGGAAGTTTGTACACCCCTCCATGCAGGGGGGATGCGGGGGGACTTGTCCCCCCCGCGGGGGTTTGGGGGGTCGATCCCCCCCGACTGGGGGGTCCAGGTGCCAGTGGTCCTCCGACGGGGGTTTCAGGGGCAGCGCCCCCAACGCTAAAAACAGATGTAAAATTGCCTTGTGAAAGTATAGTAATTTCTAGTCAATATGGGCCGTTCATTAGGCGGATGATCTGATGGTAGAACTTGTGTTTAGTTTATGGTTTTTTGCCCTAGAAGGAAACCCCTCTCTGTGAATGAGGTCATTATATTTGAGGCTATGTAATAGATGTGTATTCTCCGAGCGAGAAGCAGAGAGGTGAGACTGTGAGAGAAAATAGAGGATATTACAGTGGATCTGCTGTAGGTTGTGTCTCTTCATTTTGCTGGATAATATAAAGGAAGGACTGGCTATTCAGGGTGGACGTAGCCCAAACTGGATGAACCACGTATATCTGTGTCTCTCTTGTTTTATGTATTTTCTATGTTTATATTTCTGAAATATTATATGTGTTCCATTGCTTCGTAATATATAATTTTCTAACAACTGGTATCAGAGACGAAGGTCTATTTGGCTGATAAACTTGCAGGAAAGAAGGGTTCCTCGTTTGAGTGGGAGTAATGGCCAAATATGGTAAGTTTAGGGTCGAGAAATTTAATGGCCAAAACTTCTCGTTGTGGAAGATGTAGATGGAAGATTATCTATATCAGAAATATCTATACCTACCAATGGGCAGAAAAACAAAGATGCCGACGGGCATGACAGATGAAGAATGGGACGTTCTCGATAGAAAGGCTCTTGGAACAGTACGGTTGTGCCTTGCAACGTCAGTTGCCTTCAACATTTCGAAGGAAACAATGACAAAGGGTTTGATTAAGGCATTGGAGAAACTATACGAAAAACCCTCGGCCTCAAACAAGGTATTTCTTATGAAACGGTTATTTAATATGAAGATGTCGGAAGGTGGATATATTGCAGACCATTTAAAAGATTTTAATATTGTTACAAGTTAGTTATGTTCTATAGGGGTAAACTTTGATGATGAAGTTAGAGCTCTGTTATTCTTATTCTCATTACCAGAAAGTTGGAATGGTTTAGTAATGGCCATTAGTAACTCTGTTTCTGGATCTAGTACTTTAAGGTTTGATGATGTTGTTGGTGCTATCCTTAGCAAGGAAATGCGACGAAAATGCTCCGGTGAGACATCTGGTAATGCTTTGAGTGCAGAGTCTAGGGGAAGAAAAATGGAAAGAGGACAGAGCTCAGGATATCACAGTAAATCAAGGAAAGGAAGATCCAAGTCCAGATCGGGGATAGTGTGCTGGAAATGCGGAAAGAAGGGACACCTAAAGAAAGAATGTAGATCTCGGAAGGGAAAAGAAGGAGATGCACAACAAGAAAACAATCATGAAGCAAATGTGACAGGTGAGGTGTTACAAGATGCTTTAATTCTTTCTTTCGAAAATATTACTGATTCCTGGGTGGTAGATTCAGGGGCTTAATTCCATGCCACACCTGATAAGGAATATTTTCATGACTATGTTCAAGGAGATTTTGGACAAGTTCATTTGGGTGATGATAAACCCTGTAAAATTGTTGGAATGGGTAAGGTTCTTGTAAAACAGCAGAATGGAAACCAATGGCTACTAAAGGAGGTAAGGCATGTTCCAGATCTAAAGAAAAATCTGATTTCAACAGGGCAGTTAGGCGGTGAAGGTTGTGTGACAACTTTCATAGATAAAGCTTGGAAGGTCACCAAAGGAGCCCTGGTAATAGAAAAAGGCGAAAAGGTTGGTACATTGTATTTATGCAATGGTATTTCTAACTCTATTAATGCTTTAACTTCTAAAGGAGCATATGCAACATATGGCATCATAGGGCTTGGGAACTGAGTGAAAAGGAATAAAGATTTCTTCACTCAGGGAATTTGTTTCCGGTGAAAGATGTTGATTCTGGCTTCTGTGAGAATTGCATTTATGGAAAACAAAAGAGAGTCAGATTTCTCAGAGTTGGGAAAGAAAAGAAGAGTGAAAAATTAGAGCTTGTGCATACAGATGTATGGGGACCTGCTCAGGTTTCATCTCTCGGTGGCTCTCGTTATTATGTTACTTTTATTGATGATGCAACTAGAAAAACTTGGATTTATTGTATTAAGAATAAATCTGATGTATTTGAAACTTTCAAGAAATGGAAAGCTTTGGTTGAGATTGAGACAGGAAAGAAATTGAAGTGTCTTAGATCAGACAATGGAGGTGAATATTGCAGCAAAGAGTTTGATAGGTACTATTCAGAGCATGGAATTTGTAGAGAGAAGACAGTTCCAAGAACAATACAAGAAAATGGTGTGTCAGAAAGGATGAATAGAACAATCATGGAGCGTGCAATGTGCATGAGATTGCATGCAGGATTGCCTTTACGGTTTTGGGTAGATGTTGTAGATACTATTGTTTATCTAATAAACAAAGGGACTTTAAGTTCCTTGGATGGTGGTGTTCCAGAGGAAGCATGGATAGGTAAAAAGGTAAACTACTCTCTTTTAAAGCCTTTTGGTTGTGAGGCCTTTGTCCATATTGACAAAGAAAATAGAACAAAGCTTGAGGAAAAGTCAAAGAAATGTACCTTTATTGGATATGGTGTTATAATTTTGGTTATCACTTATATGATTACGAAAATCACAAAATCATTAGGAGCAGAGATGTAATATTCAATGAAAAGGTCTCGTATAAGAATCAGTTGCAGGAAAAGAAACAGGAAAAAGAAAACAAGGAATATGCAATTCTTGATGAAATCACTTAAAAAGTAAAGGTGCCTGAAAATAATAATAATCAGCAACCACAACAAAAACAACTACCACAACAGCAACAGGCACCCCAAACACCTGAAAGTGGTGTTAGAAGATCTACTAGGATAAGTACACCCCCTGAACAATACTCTCCTTCATTATATTATTTATTTTTGACTGATTCTAGTGAACCCGAATGTTATGAAGAAGCAATGCAGGTTGAAAGCAAGAAGAAATGGGAGGTAGCCATGGAAGAAGAGATGGACTCCTTAATGCATAAACAGACTTGGGACTTAGTCAGGTTGCTTGCAAGAAAAACTACATTGAAGAATGAATGGTCTTACAGGCTGAAGGAAGAAGATGGAGGAAAACAAAGGTACAAAGCTAGACTTGTGGTGAAGGGGTTTACACAGAAGAAAGGTATTGATTTTGATGAAATATTTTCTCCTGTTGTTAAAATGACTTCAACCAGAACTATTTTAAGTCTAGTAGCAGTTGAAGATTTGTATCTTGAGCAGTTAGATGTAAAGACAACCTTTCTCCATGGGGATTTGGAGGAAGAGATATATACGCAGTAGCCACAAGGATATGAAGTGAAAGGGGAGGAGAAACTAGTGTGCAGGTTGAAGAAGAGCTTGTATGGCTTAAAACAGGCTCCAAGGCAGTGGTATCTAAAATTTGACAAGTTTATGTCTGAACAAGGTTATACTAGATGTCACTCTGATCATTGTGTTTATCTAAAAAAGCAAAATTATCGCAGCTATATTATATTGTTATTGTATGTAGATGACCTGCTTGTTGCAGGATCTAACATGCAGGAAATAAATGTGCTCAAAAGAAAATTGGCAAATTCATTTGCAATGAAGGATT
>APFE030017936.1:23845-50635 GCA_000404065.3 Pinus taeda
CCAACGGCCCCCCAATGGGGGTTTCGAGGGCAGCGCCCCCGAAGCTAAAAATAGATGTAAAATTGCCTTGTAAAAGTATAGTAATTTCTAGTTAATTTGGGCCATTCATTAGGCGAATGATCTGACGGTAGAACTTATGTTTAGTTTAGGGTTTTTTCCCCTAGAAGGCAACCCCTCTCTTTGTATAAGAGCATTGTATTTGAGGCTGTGTAATAGATGTGTATTCTCCAAGCAAGAAGCAGAGAGGTGAGACTGTGAGAGAAAACAAAGGATATTACAACGGATCTACTATAGGTTGTGTCTCTTCATTTTGCTGGATAATATAAAGGAAGGACTGGCTGTTCGGGGTGGACGTAGCCCAAACTAGGTGAACCACGCATATCTGTGTCTCTCTTGTTTTATGCATTTTCTGTGTTATATTTCTACAATATTATATGTGTTCCATTGCTCCATAATATATAATTTTCTAACAAAAATAACTCAGTAGGACAGATTCTTACGCTTTGGGATCCCTAGAAACTTGGAACATTGGATGCGGAAGCGTCCAGGAACTATCTATCACTAGTGATTCAACCTTTGGGTGATAGGAAGAGTTACATGATTACAAATGTCTATGGTCCTCAAAAACTTGAAGTCAAACTCAAGCTTCTCACCTCCCTTGAGGAGCTGAGAGAGAGATATCTCGATATGCCATGGATTTTGGCAGGTGATTTCAATATGATCAAATCTCTTACAGAGAAAAAAGGTGGCACCAAAACACTAGGCAGAGACTCCATGCCTTCTAGAACTTCATAAATAAAATAAGACTAGTGGATGCTAAAACAATAAATGGCACTTTCACATGGAACAACAAGAGAGGAGGGGCTTCTCAAGTTGCCTCTAAACTAGATAGATTATTAATCTCAGAGGACCTCCTTCTCAAAGGCCTTGACATGATAGCTCTAATCCTTCCCTTTGGAGGCTTGGACCACTAACTTGTCCAGCTTGAAGCCACATTTATAGGTACATAGAGGAATAAACCTTTTAGGTTTGAAAATGTCTGTCTCTCTCACCCTGAATTCACCAAAAATATTGACATATGGTGGATGGAATATTTTCCCATTCAAGGCAATAAAATGTTCATGTTGCAACAAAGACTTAAACACATCAAAACCAAACTCAAAGATTGGAACAAAAAAGAGTTTGGTAAAATTTTTGAAGCCAAAAGAGAAGTTGAACAGAAACTCTAGGGGATTAATCAGATCATAATCACAGATGGTTTTACTGAGGAAAGGAAAAGTCAAGCTGACTCTCTTAAGAAGGAATGGGAAAATAGGTGCATCCAAGAGGAGATATTATAGAGGCAGAAATTGAGAGTGCAGTGGATTAGAGAAGGGGAAAGAAACACAAAGTTTTTTCATAAATCAACTTTGGATTACAGGTCAAATAACAGAATTTCAAAACTCAGAGATTTTCAAGGAAAGAGCTTGTCTTCCACAAAGAAATGGATTCTATCCTAGTACAACACTTCCTTAGCATTGCAAAGGAGCCTCTCTTAGACAGGTCATAGTTCATTAAGAATTGCACAAAGTACATTCCCAAGCTTGTAACAAGGGAAGACAATCACAATCTTAAGAGGCTAGTGTTTGAAGATGAGGTCAGTGAAGTTATCAATGAGATGCAACATGGGAAAGCTCCTGGCTCGGATGGATTCAATGTGGACTTCTTCAAGGCATGCTGGAAAACAGTCAAACAAGACATCCTTGATGTAGTTGAAGACTCCAAAAGATCCATAACGGTTTTGAAGGCTCTCAATGCCTCTTTCATAGCTTTGATTCCAAAGCAGGAAAAATCTATGACACTGGATAGATTCAAACCCATAGCTTTATGTAATGTGGTGTAAAATAGTATTTCCAAAGTGATCACCAATAGACTTAAACCCCTTCTTCCAGCTCTTGCCTTAGAGAAGCAAACTAGTTATGTGGAAGGAAGATAGATTCTCAATAACATCATACAAGCTCATAAGGTGGTACACTCTCTTAAGAGCAATAAGCAAGCTGGTATGATCATACAGCTTGACCTAGCAAAAATTTATGACAAGCTAAGCTGGTCTTACATCAGCGCAATGTTGAGAGCTTATGGTCTCGACCACAACTGGATTAGATGGGTTATGTACCTAGTATCCACAACTAGCTTTTCAATCCTGCTTAATGGCTCGCCCTCAAGAACCTTTATACCTTCTAGGGGTCTCAGACAAGGAGATTTGCTTTCCCCCTTCCTCTTTATGCTCATGATGGAAGGGCTAGGCAGAGTGATAAAATGTGCAAGTGCTGAAGGAAGAATCCAGGGACTAAAACTGACCATAGATAGAGCTGCTTCAACTCACCAACAATTTGTGGATGATAGTATGCTGCAGGGCATTCCCACGGTCAAGGAAGCCAAAGATTTTAAAAAATCTTGAACGACTTTGCTATGGCCACTGGTACAGAGGTAAGCCTTGAAAAATCATAAGTTTTCTTTCTTAACACTGACATTTCTATTCAGAGAAACCTCAACAGAATTCTAGGGTTTCAAAGGGATCAGTTACCTTCTAAGTACCTTGGAATCGCTGTTACAGACAAACCTCTAAATAGGGGAGTGTGGGAGCCGATAATTAACAAACTTCAGGATAGGATCAGGAAATGGACATGCAGATATTTGAATTTGGTAGGGTGCCTTGTGGTTACAAAAGCTGTCTTGTAGGCCATACCCATTTTTTTGATGTCAGCTCTTCCCGCTCCTAAAGGAGTTATGCAACAGATCAGGAACATTCAAAGAGATTTTCTTTGGGGCAAAGGGGAAGAGAAAAAGAAATGGGCTTTGGTAGCTTGGGACAAGATCTACAAACCTAAGGCCCATGGTGTTTTGGGGCTTCATGACCTTGAAACCCTCAACAGAGTTTCAAGTGCAAAACTTTGGTGGAGGTGGCTTAAGGAATCGATAACCCCTTGGGCAAGCTTTGGAAATAGAAATATGAAAATAATTGGCAGGAGAGGGATCATATCCAAATGTTTGGGCTTATCAAGGGCTCCCACATTTGGAATCTTGCTTGGGAAAACAGAGCCATTGTCCAACAACATAGCTTTTGGGAGATCCAAGCTGGGAACCTAGCAAGATTTTGGGAGGACAATTGGTAGTAGGAACCAAACTTGTTTAGGGCAGAACTGACCACTCTCAAGATTGACACTGACAACAAATGCTTATACATGGAAAGTGACTTCTGGGATCAGGCAAGGAACAATGGTAAATGGAGAAAATGGAAGGATATGGGCTACAGTGAAGAGAGCCCTTTGAAAGCTGAGATAGGCTCTCTTGCTCGGGACTTGGAACAGAGGAAGATTTTGGTATCATCATCGTCTGACCAATTGAGATGGGGAAGAAACAAAAAAAGGTAACTTTAACCTCAAAGAATCTAAATGAATAGCCCTAGGGTTTGATTATCAAAACCTTGATAAGGTATGGAAGGAGCTTTGGCAGCACTAGTATTGGATGAATATAAAGCTGTTTATGTGGTTGGTTCAACAAAAGAAAATTCTGACTTGGGAAAATATTCTGAAAAGGGGTTTTGTTGGCCCATCCAAATGCCATATATGTGGTTCACAAGAGGAGATGATAGAACACTTACTCAACCTCTGTCCTTTCACCTCTTCCTTTTAGGATTGGGTGGCCTCAATCTTCAGGCATACTAAAGGGACATACTCTATGTTACCAACACCTTGAAGAATTGGATAAAAGAATTCTCAGGAAATGAAATCATCAACAAAGCTTGGAATCTGGTTCCAGGCTTTTTAATCTGGGATGTTTGGAAAGAACACAACGGTAGGATTTTCAAGACTAAAACTGGCTCAACCGAGAACATTATTTCACAAATATTAAGACAACTCAAAGACACTATTGGAGCCCTTTTAGGAAGACCTCTTGAGGACCCTACTCTACCCCAGGATGCTTGTATATTGCTATAGTTGGGTCTCCATTCACTAGTTCCCCTGAGCATAAGCAAGGGTGTGAGCCAGATAAATGCTAGTAAATACATCTAGTAACCTCCTCCTCATGGTTTCTTGAAATTCAATATAGATGGACCCTCTAAAGGTAACCCAGGGATGGCTGGTTTTGGAGGGGTCAGTAGAGATGAGCAGGGGTACAATAAGGTTATTTTTCACAGTCATTTGGGGACTGCCACTAATAACATGGTGGAGCTCATGGCCTTAGAGCAATGCCTGGAAATACTGATTGAGTCAAATTTACATAATGCCATCATTGAAGCAGACTATGAATTGATTATTAATGCAGCCAAGAAGATATGTAATGGAAACGCACTGGGAAAAGTTTCAAAACATTGGCATCTTTTGCAAGTATTTCAGCACATTCATACCCACCTACAAACCCTGAGAACGATTAGCTTCGTTCATGTGCGAAGGAAAGCCAATATGCTAGTTGATTGTTTGGTGAATGAAGGAGTGTTATGCAAAGAAATTTACAGCAAGTATGCTTGGGATTCGACACCCTCCGGAAAATTACGTGAGGATTTTCAAACACAGGCGAAAAAGACATGGAGAACTTCCAGACTATTAGGAATGAACATGAAAGAAGACTAGTTGAAGCAGGAGTGAGTGGAAGCGAAAGTCTTTCTTAACCGTTGATCCCTCAAAAATGCGTAAAACAGAGATTTCTACAGGGGAGGGGCACTTGGTAAACAACAAGCTTCTTAGTAGGTCACCGACCACATATCTTGATAGCCTTCACCATTGAATGGATATTGGGTGGGAAAGTGATTGAAGGTTGACTATTCAATCGGACTCGAAGATTTTTATATCAACGGCTCATAATCTTCATCGGGTCCGTAAAGAGGGTAAAGACCATGAAATTTTCTGATCCGATATATCAAAGGATCGTTAGATCAACATGGACCTAATCATATGGATATTGAGTTCTAAAAGTAATTGAAGGTTAAGTCTCAGACTGGACCTGAACATTTATAAAACAATGGCTCATAATCCTTACCAGATCCGAAAACCAGGTAAAAGCGGTGCATGTTGCCAAAGCGATACTGTTCGTGACCATCAGATCTTATGAGATCTGGATCGAAGGGTCATCGTGTTTCAACATGGGAGGAGGTTAAGTCCAAGAATGGACCTGAAGTTTTATACATTGACAATTTGTTTACCCTGTCGGCTCCATAAAGTTGGTAAAGGTCGCGCATATCTTCGAAGTGATTTCTTTAACGATCGTTGGATCACGGGTGGTCTTATCGAATGGCCATCGGGTTGGATAATGGGTGGAGGTTTAGATGTAAGATTAAGGCATAAGATTTTGGGTTTGTTTCGGGTTGTTTCTGGTTAATCTTCATTGGGTTAGCCCTTGTTGGTCTTTACACTTGTTGAGACATGTAATATATGTAATATTTCGTGCAGTTAATAGAAGGCTCCACTCTTACTTGACCAATAAAAAAGTAAATCCATGTAAAGAAAAAATTTACCATGAAAGAGTTGTGATCAAGGAATGAAGTACATCAAGATAGTTGTGAATGGCCTTAACTTTGTCTAAATCAACCATTTCTAGGTGTTATCATAAAGAATCCATTCCCATAATAATGAAGAATAATATAAAGAGAAAGATTCTCCAAACACGAGTAAGATTTCAATCTTTTAGAAATAATTGATTGACTAAGTACATGTATGTGCTAAATTTAGCCCATATTTTTCCAAATCTTTTCATGGACAATGATTCCTCCTGCTCATGGAGCTATTTCACCACATCTTGGAAATCTTACATTTACTTATCTAGCAACATATGTACATTTTATGAACAGTTTTTGTTATTCTTGAAACCCCTCTACCTTATAATTATTATTATTACTGTCATTCAATATATCACATGCCCAAGCACATTTCTATGCGATATGTTAGGAATTCTATAAATCTGTTTGTTAGTAAAATTCTCAAATTCAATTACTTTCCTTTCCATATTTCATTAACATTCTTGAGTTCATATCATTTTTATATTCCAACTATTTCATCTTTAACAAAACATTAGTAGGGAAGTGAGTCAAGGATTTCCCCCCTGTAATTCCTTTAGATAGCCTATGAATCACAATGACTCTACTCCATTTCTCTTGAGAAGTTAACGTCAATTGGGAATCCCATTCCTCCTGGATTCAAATTATCATTATACATGACACAAACAATTCACAAGACAAAATTAGTATCCAACATATCAGTCTTGTGCAATCAGATTTGTAGCGAGTAGATTGAATCCAATCTAACAATGTCAGAATACTTAGTTGTTGTCTTCATCATTAAATTGTGAATCTACTTCATTGATCAGAGTTTTCTTCTAGTCCTTTCATATGTAATTACATCAACATGAAACTTCCCCTAGTTGCAATATCTAGCAATCCTTAAGATGATCTCAATTTCAGTAGTTAGTACCAACTCTACCCTTTCAACTACTTACTTCATTTCTTGTGCATATTCATAAGAATGCATTCACATTATGCACTTTACCATGTATTCAAACAATGCCTAAATTATGAACTATAACATTCTTGTGCACTATATACAACTTTTTCTCACCATTTATGTACATCTATTAAAGTAAATAACATCGTTCCTTATTGTTGTAAACCTAATTTACAACTTGTGAGAATAAGCTACATTATAGCAATAACAACAAGAACACAAATGCAAGAACATAGAAAGAGAAATAGAGTTCGGGAAGGAATTACAAACAAGTTTCTATTAGAATTCATGCATATTTAAACATGGATGATATGGTTGGAGTGGTTGTATCTTCTCTCAACCAACCCTTCATTTCCTTTACATTACATATTTACTGAGTGCTACTCACGTTTACATAATATATTATGTATGGTGACAATCATAGGCATAAGAAGCTATTCAACATTGATGAAAGCTTACATTCATTTGAATTCCATGTCTCATAGGAATGAGCATAACATGTTTCCATCTTCTATAGGGTAACCAAAAACAATAAATTATTCATTCCTAGTAACATGGAATTATTAGGTGTCCATTGACATCACCCAAATCATAACTAGTACCAATTCTTGATTTATTTGCCATACATGCATTCATATGATTGCTAATGTTAGATTTTCACTAAGGGAATTCTTACCTAATTCTCTCTCAATATTGTGAAGCATACCAAAACAATACTTGCATCATTGTTAGCATTCTATTGAATATTACCTAATCCATTTGTACCTCAAGGAGGGTTCTCGCATTCAGCTTTACCAAAATCTCAATCAAAACTTTATTATCCAATATAGCCTTATCTCCACAAAACTATATGCATCATCCTTATTAGATTTTCCCACAATATTTCACTATTGTACCTAGCCACATATTCATTATTAACCATGATTAGAAATCATAATCATGTTACAATAACAAAATACTCCAAGTCTTCATTCACGCTACATGTATTCTCTTTCATTAGTGTATGCATCTACCATATCACTCTCCTAATTCCTATAAGTGTGTATGCATTTTTGGTCATTTAATCTCTTCCAATTGTATCATGCTTATGCCTTTTATTATTAGTGTATAAAGTAATATTTTCAAAAAATGAAGAAAACATTCAAAATATAAAGAGATAAGTTGAGGGATTCCCCTCTCATAATTATTGTTGCATCACTTGGCCATGTAATTTTGCAATTATCGTTGTATTGAGCTATTTATGGGAAATATAGTCAACATCATAAAAATATTATTAACTACATTGCAAACCAACATTCCACTGAATTTCTTCATTCACTACATATAAAAGTCTTGTTTAAATGATTCTCTTAACAAAGATCTATTACTCATGTCACAAATCTTGTGACATTCTTTTGCTACTAATCTTAGGAGTATATGACCTTTTTGTTGTATTTAGTAATCTTACTTCCCATGCCATGTAGTCTCACTATTGTATTCTATTTATAGAATCTCATCTTTATGTTTGCTCAATACCAGATCCATTCCTTTGGAAATTGTATCTCTATGGTCTATCTATGGCACTTCAAGCCTCACACTAATCCACAAATATAATAATATACTTTCTTGTTATATATTTGTCCCATACATATCTGTTGTCTAAACTCTAATTTGATACCACTCTATAAAATATCCAATCCCCTTTGTACCTTGTTGAGGGTATCAAGTATCAAATTTTATTTTTCTTATTGAACTCAAAACTATTTTCTAAGATCACTGCCAGTTTCTACTCATTGATAACTTTCCAAAGATATAAAATTTATTGTGATTTGAGCCTAAATCATTAATATGGTAATTTGAATATTTTCACACTTGGTTCTGTGCCAACACTATTAAAAAACTACCACATGGAAAATGATGTGGGACCATAGTCCACATGTCACACCAAGTGAAGTGTTGAATCAACAACTAGGTCATGCCACCCCACCATTTCATTTGCTACCTCTTATTATTTTTCTTTATGTTTATTAGCATGAGTAAGATTTAAATAAAATTTGATCCATTTCCACTTAAATATATTTTATCAGTATTAGATAATAATAAAGCCCACATGTAAATAGAACTTGCATAAGGAAAAATATGATATGATAAATTAAAAACTAACCATTGAGTGAATTTACAATTTTTCCATACTCCAATAGGAAAATATTTCCCCAATAGTTGGTGTGGTGTTGACAGTGCTGGAACCCACCAACATACAGGGGATTTCCCCAATATGAGATGCCAATTAGACCTCAAACTATTTGGTGTATGAGTCCCATCTAGAAATATGGCTTTGTTGCCATTAAATTAGATATTTTTCTTGGCTTAAGCAATTAGCATGAGAGAGTAGCGTGCATGTGCTTTTTAATGAGAAAGAGAGTGTGTTCTATGGAATGTTCAATTGTAAATGTATCAAGATTCTTTCACTGCAAGGAAGTAACAATACTAATCTAGTAAGACTCATGCACATAAATAAGGAAGAATCATTAGACATCAAGCAAAATAGTTCACATAGATGTAACGATCATTAAAATCATCACAACACATTTCCAACAAGTTTAGTACCAAAGTCACTGAAATAATTCAATTACTTTAGTACATATGAAAGACAACATAAAATGTAAACATTAGAAGAATAGTCTCGAAAAATATATGATCCATGCAAGAAAATGTGTTGGCAAAATGGCTTCCAGTACTAAGCAAAAGTTCCAAGATACATGATTACAAGAACATCACCAGCTCCAATAGTGGGGCATTAGAGCCACTACTTGCTCCCAAAAAGTACTATCTATAACTCTCTAGTGCCTTGTGAGAGAAGCCAAGGTGAAAATCGATTTTCTTGGGTAATGAGGCTCCTCTTATAACTTGAGGCATGACCTTTCATATCCCTATGATTCTTGAGTTTCTCTTATGACTTTTCAACTTCGAATGACCTTTGGACTTCTATAACTCTTGGACTTCTAAATGACTTTTGGAATTACATATGAATTTTGGAAGTTCATGTCTTTTGGACTTCTTCACATGGCTCTCTTGTCCATACATGACTCTTGGAATTCCACTTTTTTGTCTTTACAGTAATTACATAATTACATCATGATTTCCACATCATCATGTGGTGAGAACATGACAAGTCACTAACATTGATGACTTGGACTCATAGTGACTAATGACATGGAATTTCTTAACAGGTGACAATGTTGCCACTTGTATCTTCGATCTTGCATGAAGCTTCCATGTTGTTGATGTCTTCACCCTCCAAAGGGTTTTTGAACATATGGATCCTTTTGGGCTACTTCGATCATCAGGATTTCAGTGTTCTTCATTTTGTCACATCACGTGTTCTTCATTCTTGAATGCTTCCTTTGATTTTCCTCTTTGCAAGATCTCTTCATGCATCTTTTCCATGTTGTTTAGGATTACTTGCAACAGATAACCAATGGCAGGTAAACATCATCCTTAAAACTCTCCTATTCTAACATGTTTCATGTAAAATTTATGTTCAATACTTATCAGTGTGCTCAGGAAGAACAAGGAGGATTTTGGGCACAGGTCGCACTACCAAGGAGGAAAGGCTAAGTGCTTAATGATTAAGGATGCGTTGTGTGCTCAAATGGGAAAGAGGAAGCTCAAGGGAGGGCATAGGGCACATGTCTAAAGGGTGAAGGAAGGCCACTAAGGCTTGGAAGTGCGCTATGCACTCAAGGGTTCCAAGGAGGGCATAGGGCAGAAGTTTGAAGGCTAAAGGGGTTAGGCTTGGGCCTTCCCAAGTGCATTTTACATTCAAAAGAAGCAAATAAGGGTGTAGGGCACAAGGTTGAAGGTTGAAGGGACCATGATGTTTCTCTGTGATGCGTCATGCACTCAATAAGGAGGAAGGCTTGCTTTAAGGGCATAATTCAAAAATGGAAGGAGAGGATGATTATTGGGAGTGCACTACGTGATCTTGGAGGGTGCAAGGCACACTATGAATAGGGAAGGGGTCTCGAATAAGCATTAAGAGTGTTCCATGCACTCTCCACAATTTATCTAAGTTTGAAAGATAAAACAAGGGGCAAACATAATGAGTTTACACATAAAATCAAGTGTGACACATAAAAACTCATAAATAAGACTTATAAAATATAGAAAATGGAGAAATATACATCAAAGCACAATTTTAAAAAAACACTATCCAAGCACAATAGACAAAGTGTGTGCGACTGTAACCAAAAGTGTCATTTTACAACAACAAAGGTATTATAACCATGAAGTGCACTAGAGATGTTCTAAACAATGTGATGACACTTAGGAATGATCAATAACACTTGAAACCTATGGAATGGCTTGAAATGAAACTTGATGACTGAAGCGACACTCGATATTACTATTTGGTAGGCTCCAAAACTTAAATGTAGTGAAGTTTTGGATGGTGTTGTAGCGATGAAAACACTTGGTGACACATTGGGTTCACTTCAACTTCTCTGCCTAAGAATAGATTTTCAGTTAAAGGGTTGGTCCTTTAAGAAGTATTGATCCACCAATTAGATTTCCTTGAATTTCCCTCTTGTCTTGGTTATATACATGGCACCTTATGTCCATTTCCTTAGTTCAAACAAAAAACAGATATGCCATATCACAATTGTTTCAATCTAGGAAAAGGTAATATGTACATGAAAAGTTTAAGATATTCATAGTATGATTTTCATCTATAGTGTTGTTCCGCTGTCAGCAGGCCTGGACAATACCCCGAAAGAGTCACTATAGGAGCACAAGTGTTGCTTCGCTTCTAGTAAGCCTAATAGTACCCTGGCAAAGTCACTTGGTTCACCTCTCTGGCACAAGAAACCTTTCTCTTCTTTCACCCTTTATTTATTTATTTAATATAACTATGCTTCGACACTTATTATTTCAATGGGCGGAAGAGGGATCCTGAATTATTGAGAGAAAATGAGGTTGACCCTTGAAAGAAGTATTAGTATAACCTTTGATATTGGTTTTATTGCTATATATTTTCCCCTTATCATTTCTCTACTCGATTAGATAAGCATGTAACAACACCAAGTAGATTTAACACCATGTTGTGGAGTTTTGAGATGCTAGAATAAATGCAAATCATATAAGTTCTCTCAAGGTTTTCTTCTTGGATGTATCATTTTTTCTGTCTAGACTTAACTCAACCTATGGCATCTTCCCAAACAAAGAAGAATAACTAACAGATAGCCAAGCATTGTGATTTTCACATTTCCTCTTTTTTCCACCACAAATCCCTTCTGATTCGTGCACTCTTTCACACAAGGCTTTATTTATGCACAATGAACAAGACACAAAACAAGATGGGACATGACTTGATATGAAAAACATGAGACCCACAACATATAATAAAGAAAAAAAAATGTATAGGGAACACAACTTAGAGCTACTACTGAAAATAGTGCTTCAAATCTCGGCCATTAATGGGAAGAGGGTTAGTTCACCCATCTAAAGATTTTAGCTTGAAAGAAATATGCCCAAGTTTTTCTTCGACAGTATAAGGGCCTATCCATAGAGATTTGAGCTTAGTGTGTTTGTCTTTCTCTTCGTGGGATTTATCCCACTTTAATACTAAGTCACCCACATCGAAACTCTTAGTCCTTGCAGATTTCTTATCGAATCAACGCTTAAAATGCATTTGGTGTATGGGAAATGTTTCTTTAGCTTTGAGCCTTTCTTCCCCATGTTTAATAAAAGTACCTATCATGCTTTGAACTAGAAGGAACAATATGCCTTGGGACTGTTGTGATAGTTGAAAGGTTCGACGATACAGGTTAGGAGGCAAGATAGCTTCTTTACTAATCCAGTTGGTTCTAGAAACACTCAGAAGTCCAAGAGAGCTTTGAAAAGGTTCAAAAATAAAAGTTCTTGGATTGAAATGATACCAAGGTTATATTGAAGAGCTCTTCGCAATATTTTCAATGACGTAAATGACACCTCAATCCAACATTGTATGTGAATGTTATGGTCAGTCAAAGTTTTGATCAAACTAGGCCCCCTAGCTAAATTTGGCAGAGCGCCAACTAAATTTTGAGCCCAACTAAATCTGGTAGAGCTACTCAATTTAGAAGAAATTAATGATCCAACAATTTGAAACTTTGTGACGACAGTTTTCGATGGCTAGAACTAGCAAAATTGTCACCTACTTAAAAATATTGGTGACCCAAAAAATCTACCAACAATTTTTTTGACGAATATCTTTTATATAAAAAAAACAATTTTCAAGCCATCAACCCCACCAACCAAACTCCATATATATATACATATGGGGGTGGGATGCCACCTACTCCACCAAACATATATTGTATATGTTAAAAGAGGGGTTGACGAGGATTGAACTCGATCAACCGAGCCAACCGGCCCCATGACAATAAAATAACCATAATATGCTACCAACAATGATATGAATCACACCACCACCCAAAATGGGGGTGGCGGGTTTTGAACCTAGCCTGCCTCCCAACCGATTGCACTAATTTTAATCGGCCAACCGTTAAGCTAGGTAGAACGATCGTTGTAAAGGCTACCACCTTTTTTATATAAAAAAACTGAATTTTATCATTCGCCCAATGAAGGAGTGGAGGAGAGTGCATGGAACCCAGAGCTAGGAAGAACCATGGTCCATGAATTTTGAGACAAATTTTTAGGGAATCTTTATAGGAATAGTCTTTCATGCTGAGGAATCTTTAGATTCCCTTGGAACCAAAATTTCACAGTGTTAGATTCATGCCAAGTTTATACTCAAACAAACTAGAATTTTGCCAGGAGGTTCATGGCATGATTGGTTTTATGATCTAAGTAGCATAATTTTATTCTGCCTGTAGAACAAAATTTTTATGGAATCTTGAGGAATCCTTGAGATTCCCTAGGGCTTGAAATTGACAGTTTCATAACCAGGTTGACTTTATACTCATTCTTCTCAGTTTTTCACAAGGAATGTGATGTCGTGATGGAATCCTTCAATTGAGAAGTCAAATTCTAGTCAACCCATGAGAAGTAACCTTTGGGGAATCTTTGAGATGCCTGGGGGTCCATATTTTGACCAAAGTAGAAAGGGGTCGAGTTTAGAGTCATTTTTCACGATTTTTCACCAAGTATTCAATGGTGTAATCCATTACTTCAGGAGAGGTGTTCCTTTTTAGGCCATCCTCGTAAGTGGAGATATAAGATGTCTTTTGTACATGCATGTAATTTGATTTTGTGGAAGATTAATGAAAGAGGCTTCCCCACATTGAGCAATGCCTAGAGATGTAATACACACTATGTGAACTCCATTGTCAAATTTGTTTGTGTCTTCACTTCTTATGGTTGTTGTTTATTTCTGCTTCCTTTATGTCTATCCATCTTATGGTTACATTCCCTTTTAAAATAAAATTATATATGGATATTTGAAGTGAAAAGATCTGGATCAAGTTTGGTATTAGTGCAGGTTTTCTATTGATGTCAATTGCAACTGTATGATAACTAGGGAAAAGCTCCAAAGAGGTGAAGGAAAACTTAATTCCTTTGATCCAAAAGCAAGGAGTGCAACATGAAGAAATAAAATAGTAGATGAAGATGCCCGGTTGGAGGAAGAGAGAAATTATCGAAAGGCGTTCTACGCCATAGAAGAAAAACTAGACAAATGGTTTACAAAGTATGAGAAGACAATGGTGAAGCCAAAGAAGAAGGAAGGACTAGATGATCATGCCTCAGTGAATCATGAAGGAGGGGGAGGAGAAGAGCTTCTTGAGCCTCCCTCTTCATCTTCTAGTGAAAGTTCTTTTTCTTCCTCTTTTAGTCATTATAGAGGTAGAAAAACTCATGATAAACCCTTTTTCAAGATGGATGTCATGTTTGATCTACTTGTTTTTAGTGGGGAATCTAATGTAGAAAATATATATAACTAAATCAGATAGGTTGAAGTATATTTATGCATACAATAAATCAAAGAGGATGAATCCAAGATCCATCTAGCATCCCTTCAATTGAGTTGCACTGCTCTCATTTGGTGGGAAGGCAAGTTGCAGAAAGGTGGTAAGAGTAGTTGTAAGCTTCTTTCATCTTGGTATGATTTTATTTCTACTTTAAGAGGTCAATTTTACTAATTGGGTTACAGACAAAAGGTCATGATGGAATGGAAACGTTTGAAACAAAGTAAAGGTCAAAATTTTCAAAATTTTACAAAGGAGTTTAGGAAACATGAATTAGCATTAAATGTTCCACTAGACTCTCTTGACATGTTGATGAAGTATATTGGCTCTTGGCATAGTTATTTTCATAATTAATTGTTATTATTTGAACATAAAACTCTTGATGAAGCAAGTGTGGAGGTTGTACATATTCAAAGTAGGGGGAAGCATGAGAAATATGACCATCCAAAGAGGACAACAACAACTAAGAGAAAAGAAGCAAATGCCTATTGTACTCATTGTGAGAAAGAAGGGCATGATGAGGAGCATTGCTGGAAATTGCATCTAGAATTGAAGCCAAAGAGGAATGACATAAAAGAGAAGCAAAATAGTTGCAGGATGATGAGAAGATCATAGTTGCAGGATTTTCATGTGCTAGACCAACTGACCTGGGATCAGACTTAGGTGATGAAATGAGGATTGTAGCTCTTGGGATTATAGAAGATGGACCTATCGAGTTGGGTTCCAATTTAGGTGATGAGGCAAAGATTTCAGCAGATGTTGTGCCAAAAATTAGGAGGGCACTAAATACTGCATGGCTCCAAGAATTTGAAGAGATCACCTAAAGCATTGGGACGAAGAATGATGAAGTAAGAAGACTCCTACAAGAAGTAGAGAAGTAGAAACAAAGGTTACAACATTAGTTACAAGCCAAGGAGGAGGGCTTGGAAAATTTGAAACATAACAAGCTTGAGGTAAAAATTGATTCTTCAACTTCATGTTCTTTTTATGATGATGATTTCACTTCTTTTGAGAAACATACTATAGGAATTGGATCAAAGTTGTTGAAATAAATGGGGTATCAAGGAAAGGGCCTTGGAATTAATATATAGGGAATTGTGAATCTCATCAAAGTGGAGGAATTTAATTATTATGCAGGACTTAGGCATGTCAAAAAATAGGTTGGAGAATGCTCCAAGACAACTAGTGGCCAACTAACAATGGATGATGGAAGCACCTCATCACATTCCAGTGACAGTGAGGATTAAATGGGCACTTATCAGAGGCACACCAGGAATATGTGTTCCAAGACGATCCAAAACTTTTGGAGGAGAAATAATCATTGTATCTAATGCAACAAAGATGGACACCAAAGAGCCACATGTTAGATAATCCATCCCTAGAAAGCACCTCTACAAGAACCAGTTGGAAAAGTTGTTCAAGAAGTGAATTAAATCCAAGATAATGATCCATTCACTTTGATGAGTGAGAGATGGTTTTATTAGATATAGTAGTATTTCATGGCCATCTTATTGTAAATCACATGTTGTAGAATTATTGTAAAAGTGATGATGTGTTTTCCATCACTTATAAAAGCAATATGATGATGTTTTTGGCCCTTTTGATGATAGATGGGGTATTGGCTTCTATTATGATGTAAACTTTACCAAAGAGTGTGTGTTATAAACTCTTGGAAAGTATGGGGATGCTTGGGTCATGATTGGTCATGTAATTGAACATGTAGTTTGCAAAGATTATACTACAAGTTTAGAGAGTATGTAGGTGTTGGTTCATAACTTATGGCTCCGAAGAACAAAGGTGAAGGAGAAGGAAGTATGGCCTATCAGGGAACTTGTTCTGTAGATGAGGTAGCACAACATACTGTAGATTGTCTTCAATATTTTGGAGGAACAAAAGCTCCTAAGTGGGGAAGAATGATCTAGGTGGCTCCAGAAACACTCAGAAGTCAAATAGGGCTTTGAAAAGGCTCAAAAATAAAATTCTTGGATTACAATGAAACTAGGGTCATATTGAAGATATTTTCATAATATTTCCAACTGTGCAAATGACACCTCAATCTGAAATCATATGTGAAAGTTATGGTCAATCAAATTTTTCGTCAAACTAGTCCCCTAGGCTAAATTTGGCATAGTGCCAACTAAATTTGCAACTCGAATAAATTTGGTTGAAGCGTTAAATTTGTCGGAAATTAATTAGGCAGTAATTTGGCACTTTGAAATGATGGTTTCCAACTTTCAAAATAGGAAAAATTCTTGCCTACTTAAACAAATCGGTGACCCCAAAAATCCATTGACAATTTTTTTACCAACATCTTTTATATAAAAAAAATTAAAATCAGTTGGCGGGCCACCAAGCCCACCAACCGAATGTCATATATGTATATGTACATATACTCATGCATATATACATATATACATATACATATATGGGGGCGGTTCGCCAATGGCAGACTCGCCACCCACGCCTCCACCATACATATATTGTATATGTTAAAAGAGGGGTCAATAGGGATTAAACCCACCCAACCAACTCGGTCGGCCTTCCAACTAGGCGACCTCATAAAAATATAGGACCATAATATGCGATCAATTGTTATATGAATCGAACCATAACCCAAAATGGGGGTGGCGAGTTTTGAACCCAATGTGTCTGCCAACCAGTTGCACTAATTTTAATTCGCCAATCGTTAAGCTAGGTACACTGATCGTTGTAACTTCTGCCACATTTTTTTATATAAAAACTGAATTTTATCATTTGTCCAATGGAGGAGAAGAGGAGAGTGCAAAAAAATAGATCCAAGGAGGAACCACGTTGCATGAATTGCGAGACAGATTCTCAGGGAATCTTTGCAAAAATATTCTTTGATGCTTGAGGAATCTTTAGATTCCATTAGAACCAAAATTTCACAGTGCTAGGTTCATGCCAAGTTTATAATCAAATGAACCATAATTTTCTCAAGAGTCTAAAGGCGCAATCAATTTTCTCATCTGAGCAATGGAATTTCAGTTAGCCTTCAGAGCAAAATCTTTATGGAATCTTGATGAATCTTTGAGATTCTCTTGGGGCTAGAAATTGGCAATTTTAGAATCAAATTGACTTTATACTCATTCTTCTCAGTTTTTTGCAATGAACGTGATGGTTTAATCAGATCCTTCATTTGAGTAGCCGAATTCCATTCAACCCATGAGAAGGAATATTTGGGTAATATTTGAGATGCTTAAGGGACTAGATTTTGATCGAAGCAGAAAGGGGTCGAGTTTACAATCATTTTTCTTGATTTTTCACCAAAAATTAAATGGCACAGTCCATTTCTTCAGCAGATGTGTGCATTTTGAGGCCATCCATGGAAGTGTAGGTATAAGTTGTCTTTTTTACATGCATCTAATTTGATTTTGCTGAAGATTAATGAAAGAGGCCTGCCCACAATGAGGAGGGCTTGGAGACGTAACCCACACTTGGTGAACTCCATTATCAACCTTTGTTTTGTGTATTTGCTTCTTATGGTTGTTGTTTATTTATGTTTCCTTTATGTGTATACATATTATGGCTACATGCCCTTTTAAAATCAATTTTGTATGCATATTTGAAGTGAAAAGATACGAATCGTTTACCATATACCAAGAATTATGGTGAGGTTTTGAGGGAGGGTTTAGGAGTTACACAGTTAGACCATAATGCATTTACCAAAGCATTGTGCCAGTTACTTTAGTCATAGAAAACTACTTTTTTGATTATGCAAATGATATTTTTATTTCTTGATTTTGCTAAACTATTTCCCTGTGGGTAATAGTTTGATGCATGCTTTAATACGATACCATTTTCTAATGCGAACTCATAAAGTTTCAACGAAGAAAAATAAGTTACATTATCAAAGAAAAGAGACATTGGAATACCAAGTCTAGTTATAATGTTTTTCTTTAGTAATTGGATGACTTCTTGGTCATTGACTTGTCGTAAAGGAATTGCTTCATTCCACTAAGTAAAATAATTTATCATTGTTAGGATGTATCAATGTTGCTTTGATAAGTGTGGGAATATTTCTCCAATAAAATATAGTCCCCATTGTTGGAATTTTTTTTTCAACTACCACTAGTAGCAGTGGGGCGACTGAATTTTGGTTTCGAGTCATACATCTCTGACAAGCTGGGCACTTACTGGAATAAGCATGAGCATCCTTAAATAAGGTGGGATAATAATAACCATCCCTCATCACTTCATGAATAGTTGTATTGCTTGAATAATGTACACTTTCCAGTCCATCGTGCAAAACTCTTAATACCTTCTATGTGTCTTGATGCTCTAGACATCTTAACAAGACACCATTATGGTGTTTTTTGAAAATCACTCCATGAATGAGCTGATAAGATAGAGTTTTAAGGATAATTTCACTCTTCTATCTGTTCGATAAATATGTGGGCAAGGTGTCGTTCTCTAATTATTGCCATATATCTTAATAACATGGCACTGTTGAGCTTGTGTGAGGAAATGTTTCAATGTTATACATTTCTATTTCCTGCTACCATCATGAAAGGTATTTATCTCGAGCATATATTGATTTTGTTGTGAGTTGACAGAGGAAATGAACCTTAATAATATGAATTCTCTTAAACTCTATATCATACTCTTAAAAATAGGTCATCCAATTTTCCCTCTTCTCACCCAATACTTGTTGCATAAAGAGTGTTCTGACCACTGAATGAGGCACATATATGATCGTGTGAGATTTGAGGAGATAAGGCCTAGAATGCTTGATTGCCTTATATACAATTGACACAGGAGGCTAATGAAACTAAGGTGGTAGTCTTAAAAATAGACTACTGGTTACTTTCAAACCAATCAGATGCATTCAAGCGAATTATTTACGTGGCTTACTTTACACTAAGGGTCTCACTTTTCTTCTAAACATGTCGGTCCCACGTTGGCTTTCCCTTTTTAAACAGGCACTTCACTCTACGTCGTTGGTCTCCTTTCTCTAGATATAATGGTCGTCACTCACCCCAATCACCAAAATAATTCGGTAATCACTCTATGCTGTCGATCTCCTCTCTCCAGATCTAATGGTAATCACTCACCCCAATCAACAAAATAATTTGGCGATCCTCCACCATTGATCAAAGCGCACTTGATCCAACGATTAATAGCAATATCGGGCGAGCCACTTGCATGGGGATTACCCGCCTGATAAAGCAGTTTTCTCTCTCCACCCAAGTGCTACGTGTCACTTGGTTAATCAGGTGACCACCTCGAATTACCACTTACCACTTTTCCTTCGCCTGATAATCACCTTGGCTGATTAAAAACCAATTTTCCAATATAACCACATGCATTAAAGCAAACTTAAATAAAGCGCTTAATCAATGTTTTAACACTTAATTCTAAGATTACCCCTTAACACTAAATGAACAGGATTTAGTGAAAAACACATAAACACTGATATTTCCAATTAAAGTGTGAAAAAAAAGAAAATACTCGGTTACATTCAGAATGTGGATACACAGAGGTAAAATAGAGTCTCCACCAGGATTAACACATAGATGCACATTGAATCAATTTATTCTATATAATAAAAGTTACAGAGTCTTAGCCCTCTCGGCTCAATTACAACAATTTATTTAACCTCTGTCTCAATCTCAAAACCCTATATATCACTCAAACTCTTACCTCTCACTCAATTCTCAATCATCTAAGCTAATCCCTTTCCATTACATTTTCTTCTATTTTATGAGTCAAATCCTATTCTAACTGCACTAACAACTCGATCTCCATTTTAATCAATCTAACAATCAGAGCTCTATTACACACCTATTCTAACAACTTATCCCTTAGTCTAAAATAATACAATTTTATAATTATTACAATAATGAAGTAAAGCTCATCTTCGAGAGATCCAACCCTCTCTACGAAAACTGACTTTTGACCACTTAGTTCAATGAATTTCAACTCATTTAGCCACAACATGTGAACAAACCATCACATTGCCGGCTAAGTCTAGATGCTCCTGCATCAAAATTCCAGGTAAGAAAAGAATCATCCCTCGGACTTTCAGGGTTTACTCCATACTTCTGCAACTTTGTTGTTGTCAACCAACTAGCATCCTCCACTGGTTGTCCTTTCCATTTGACTAGATGTTGAAAATAAACCCGTCCCCTGGTTCTTTTGGATACTCTTTTCTCCAAAACAGCTTCCACCTCTTTCTTAATTGTCTTTGGCATTTGTTCTTCCCAGTTCAAAGTTTGAACTTCATCTTCTGTAGTTTCCTCCTGTAGCTCTATCTCTGTCTCTTTGTATGGATACAAATCTGTAACATTGAAGATAGGTGATATTCCATTTCCTTCTGGCAATTCAATTTCATAAGCATTAGTTGAAAACTTTCTTACAATTCTACATGGTCCTATCTTTTTCATTTTTAGTTTATTGTAAGTCTTAGCGGGAAATCTTTCTTTCCTCAAATACACCATCAATAAATCTACCACTTGGAATTATTTCTCTCTTCTTTTCATATCTACTCTCTGTTTGTATTTGCGACTTCTTTCTTGCAATTTTCTTTTGACATCTTCTTGTAGCCTCTGTATCTACTCTGCAAACTCTTTAGCTTTTGCACTTCTTGTATCCTGTTTACCCAAATTTCTGAGCTCATACACACCTCTTGGATTGATCCCAAAAATAATCTGAAATGGACTCATTCTAGTACTTTAGTTTGGAGTGTCATTATAAGCAAACTCAACTTGAGCTAGTGCTAAATCCCACTGCTTAGGATTTTGATACACTAAACTTCTCGATATGTTCCCCAAGCTTCTGTTTACCACTTCGGTCTATCTATCTATTTAAGGATGGTATGCTGAGCTGAAACTAAGGTTAGCACCTAGTTTCTTCCAAATATTTCTCCATAAATGCCCTTCAAACTTTGTATCTCTATCAAACACAATACTTACAATTAATCCATGTAATCTTACAATTTTTGAAAACAATAGATTAGGAATATCTGTTGCATCACTAGTCTTCTTACATGCAATGAAATGTGCCATCTTGGAAAATTTATCTACCACAACATAAATGGAAGCATTCCTCCTTTGAGTTTTACGTAACCCCAAAACAAAATCCATGCTAACTGCATCCCATGATCGGTCTGGTATCGGCAACGTCTGGTACAATCCTGTAATATGGCTTTTCCCTTTAACATTCTGACATGTCCTACACTTCTCAACAAATATCTTAACATCAATCTGCATCTTTGGCTAATAGTAAAAATGATTTACCTGAGCAAAGGTTTTGTCTTGTCCAAAGTGACCAGAGAATCCTCCACTGTGTTTCTCCTTTATTATGTTTTCCCTCATAGAACATTTGGGAATGCACAACTTGTTGCCTTTAAATAATAAACCTCCTTGGATAAGATAATATAACCACTGACTTCTATTATGAACTATTGGATTTTGTACTGTTGTATAAATATCTTTGAAATATGCATCATCTTCATACATTTCAACCATTTCTTCAAATCCTACAACACCAACTTTTAATTCTTGCACAATGAAATTTACCCTACTTAAAGCATCAAAAATTTTGTTCAACTTACCACTTGTGTGTTTTATCACAAAAGTAAGGCTCTGCAAAAGCTCTACCCACTTGGCATATTTTTGGGTCAATTTTGGCTGGTTGTTTATGAACTGTAATGCATGATTGTCAGAATGCAATATAAACTCCTTTGGTAGCAAATAATGTCTCCATTTTTCAAGGCCTGTATAATAGCATAAAATTATTTATCATAAGAAGAATACTTCTTCTTAGCTTCATTTAATTTCTCACTGAAGTATGCTATTGGTCTCTGTTCCTGACTCAAAACTACTCCAATTACAACTCTACTAGCATCTGTTTCAACATGAAATACTTTTTCAAAATCAGGTAAAGCTAAAATTGGTTTCTCTGTGATTTTCCTCTTCAGCAACTTAAAATCCCTATATGTTGCTTCTGTCCACTTGAATGGTTGATTAGTCTCCTTGATTGTTTCAAGAATTGGTGCACAAACCTGACTATAACCTCTGATAAATTTCCTATAAAAACTTGCAAGACCATGAAAACTTCTTACCTCAAATATATTCCTTGGAATAGGCCAGTTCCAAATTGCTTGTACTTTCTCTGGATCCATTTTCAACCCTTATTTAGAAACTACAAATCCCAAGTAAATTAATTTTTCTTTCATGAAACTACATTTCTTCAGATTGATCAATAGTTTCTCTTTTTGTAGAGTTCTTAAAACCAATTTAAGATGCTCTAGATGTTCTTCTTTACTTCTACTAAAAACTAGAATATCATTAAGATAAACAATAACAAACTTGCCTGCATATTACTTCAAGATTTCATTCATCAATCTCATGAACATTCTAAGTGCATTAGTGAGTCCAAAAGGCAACACTAACCACTCATACAACCCCACTGTTTGTTTTAAATGCAGTCTTCCATTCATCTCCTTCTCTAATTCTTATTTGATGATATCCACTCTTCAGATCTATTTTAGTAAAATATTTTGACCCACTCAAACAATCCATCAAATCATCCATGCATGGTAAAGAAAACCTATACCTGATAGTGATCTTGTTTATTGCTCTAGAATCTATACACATATGCCATTCACCTCCTTTCTTTGGACTGAGTACTATTGGTACAACACATGGACTAAGACTCTCTTTGATTAGTCCCTTATCCATCAGTTCTTGCACTTGTCTTCCAACTTCTGCATCCTCTTGAGGCATTAATCTATATGCTGCTTTGTTTGGCAAACTTGCTCCTAGTATTAGGTCAATGTGATGACTAATACTCCTGATTGGTGGCAATGCATTTGGCAACTCATCCACAATAATATCAACAAAATCATTCAACATAGTTTTGATTTCTTCAGGTAAATCATCTAAGTTTGTGGAAGTCAAAATTACCTTAGGTCTCCCTATGACAACAAAATTCATTTCTTCACCTTTTCCAACCTGTTGCAACAACTCCTTTCCACTCATCAACATAACATTGTTTCCAGGTGTTCCTTTGTTAGCTTCATCTGTCAATGGTAGCGGTGTATGTTTATTTCCATCTTTCTCTAGAGTATAAGTATTTTTCCTCCCATCATGAATAGCTTTTCGATCAAACTGCCAAGTTCTTCCCAAAAATACATGGCATACATCCATTAGCATTACATCACACAATATCACATCTTTATAAGTGCCAATCTGTATCTCTACCTTGCATTGTTTTGTCACAATAATCTAATGTCCTTTCTGTAACCATGACACTTTGTAAGGAGTAGGGTGTTCTGTCTTCACTAATCCTAGCTTGTCCACCATCTCTATAGAAACAAGGTTATCAGTGCTTCCACTGTCAATTATCACTTTACAACATTTACCTTTGGATTTGCATGTAGTTCTGAATAAACTCTTCCTCTGAGCTAGTTCTCCAATCTCTTTCTTTGCCTTAAACAATGCCCTTTTCAACAACATGGATTCTCTTACTTCATGGGATTCTTTCTTATCCGTAGTTTGAGGTTTTTCTTCCTTTGCCTTAGCCACATTCACATTCCTCTGACTTGTTGTTCTATTATGAGGACAGTCCCATGATCCATGTCCCCATTCTCCACATGTGTAACACCGAATATCTCTTCCTCATCCTCTTCCTCTCGGTGCAAATATTCCTGTATTAAAATCTCCCCTTTGTGGTGGTCTACTACTTGAACTTCCTGCTTCATTTTGATGTTGTTGTAACCTTTGTCTGGTAGTTCCTCTACCTCTTACTGAACTTTTCCTTCTATTCCTCTTATTTTGTTTCCTCAAAATCTTCTCTTTTGCCTTCAAACTTGCTTGATAGGCATCTTCAATGGTCTTTAGACTCAACAAGCTGATCTCATCCTGTATTTCATATCTTAAGCCATTGATATATATGGTTACCTTGTTCATGTCATCCTCTGCATGTCCTGCTCTAATCCTCAATTTATAAAACTCTTCTGTATATTATTTAACAGACATTCCTTTTTGCCTTAAATTCTATAACTGTTTGAAAAGATTTAACTGATAATATTTTGGCATAAATTTAGCTTTCATTTTATTCACCATTTTGTCCCATTTCTTGATCTTGGACTTTCCTTTTATTGTTTTGGATTTTTATAGTTCATCCCACCAAATAGCTGCATGACCCTTCAATCTGGTAACTGTAAATTTCACCTTCTTTTTGTCATCAATCTTCTGACAGTCCAAATATTTTTCCAATGAACTGATCCAATCCATTAACTCTTTTGCATTGAGACTCTCTTCATACGTAGGAATTTCCACCTTTAGTTTTCCACTTACTTTAGCCAACATCTTGATAGCTTTGGTAGTTTCATTTTCTTCCTCTTCTTCTTCCTCAGAAGATTCTTCTGTAGCACTGTCAACTCCTTCATCAGGTGTTGTCCTCTTAGCAATCTCCACTGTGTCCATCCTTGTACGCAAACTCCAGATCTCTTCCAGTAAAACTGCATTTGCTTCAGGTCTTCCTCGACCTATGCCATCTCCTCTCCTTGACAACATGTTTACTGTAGTCAAATTCAATCTCTGTGATTTGATACCAAAATGACGCAAGAGGATGATGAAACTAAGGTGGTAGTCTTAAAAATAGACTATTGGTTACTTTATAACCAATTTAGATGCATTCAAGTGGATTATGTATGTGGCTTACTTTATAATGAGGGTCCTGGTTTTCTTCTAAACACGTTGGTCCCATGTTGACTTTCCATTTTTAAATAGGCGCTTCACTCTACGCCATTGATCTCCTTTCTCCAGATCCAATGGTTATCACTCACCTCGATCACCAAAACAATTTGGTAATCACTCTACGTCATTGATCCCCTCTCTCCAGATCTAATGATCATCACTCACCCCGATCAACAAAACAATCTGGTGATCCTCTAATGTTGATCAAAGTGCACTTCATCCAACGACTAATAATGATATCAGGTGAGCCACTTGCACGGGGATTACCCACCCAATAAATGTTGGGTTGTATTATATTCTTTCCAAGACTAGCCCACGTAGTTAACCGGGGGGTTAGAAGGGGGGCAGAGCGCCCCCTTCGTTGCGACGATTACGTAGCAAAGGGAGTCACAGGGGGTTTGAGGGGTGCAGGTAACCCCACTCTATGGGGTTCGGGGCAATGCCTCGGAAAATTTTTGTTTTTGACCCTATATTAGGTTGGGCAAACCTACCTATGGTTTTGTGCATGGATTTTCGCACATGGTTTTGGACGCAATGGTTTTCTGTCCATGGTTTTGGACGTGATGATTTTCGGCCCATGGTATTGGACGCGATGATTTTTGGCCCATGGTATTGGACTCTTTGACATATATAAATATGTATTGTAACATTGAAAGGAACATAATGAAAAATCAAGTTGGTAGTCCTGGTTTTCGAATCCAAGGGAAAATATCTGTGTAAATGTGTTTTATGTGTTATGCTCTCGCATTGTTTATTTTCTATGTTCTAGAAACATATGTAGGTAGTTTCTATACGGGGTTAAAACCTACATTTGGTATCAAAGTTGTTTTGGCTTCAAGGGGACGCCTTTGTTGCTGAGGGGTTTTGCTTAGGCCGGTGGTAGACCCCGTTCAATGGGAGACCTACGAGATCGCTTCTGGTGGTGAAAGAAGATGGCGAGTAGTGGAAAGATAGAGATCGAGAAATTTAATGGTTAGAGTTTTGAGTTGTGGAAACTCAAGATGGAGGATCTGTTGGTGGATAAAGATCAATGGATTGTGTGTCTCAGATTAGTATGTGCTGAATGTATCAGGGGAAGCTACGACGAAGGCTTTGTGGGACAAGTTAGGGACTTTGTACCAATCTAAGTCTCTGGTGAATAAACTGTTCCTATGGGAAAATATGTATAACCTGAGGATGAAAGATAGAGACTCGGTGAAAGAGCATCTGAATGCATTTATTATTGTGGTAAGTCAGTTATTGTTTATTGATATTAAAATTTCAGATGAAGATAAGTGCATCAGTTTTTTGTGTTCTCTACCAAATTCATGGGATAGTCTGGTTATGGCAATAGGTAGCAATACAACTACCTTGCAGTTTGATGAAATAATATCATCCTTGCTGACAGAGGAGATGAGACGAAAAAATACGGAGAGCCAGAATGGTGATGCCTGGTCTGTACAAGGACGGTCCTAGAATAGAAACAAAAATTAAGTCATCAAGTGGGAGATCTAAATCTCCAGGAAAACTTGTAAAGGTGGTGTGCTGGAAATGCGAAAAGGAAGGGCACTACAAAAGGGACAGTAAATCTAAAGCTCCTGATAAAGGAAAGGGATCTGATGATGCTCCTTCTGCAGAGGCAAAAACCACCTCAGATGAAGGTGGGGA